>BQNB010074776.1:7693-31675 GCA_026074375.1 Tanacetum coccineum | reverse complement strand
GAGATTCAACCATTGATGTGGTGGAAGACATCCCCATTGATGTGCCTAATATTTTGCCCACCCATCCCGCCCTTCAATTGGATTTCGACTTCATTCCTTCTAATGATCTCGGATCTGATCTTGATGTTTCTTCTCCTTCCGGAGATAGTAACAAGATTTACGATCCAGGGATATGCATTGAAGTCGAATAAACGAGAATTCTTGCTACTCTTTCTCCCGTGATTGATACTTTACTTCCATTTTCATCCGAAAATGATGACAAAGTTTTCAATCACGGTGTTCTTGCTTCAAAGGAGAAATCTCCTCCTTTTTCATCACATCGGGGCCTTAAAGCTTCTAAGCTATTTCATCAGAAAAGCCCGATGTTGATTTAAGGAGACAACACTCCAAATTTGGGTGTTCGTCATCCCCACTTTTATCCCCCTTGACAAAGCTCAAGTATGGGGGGATCGGGTCAAGCTAAGTGACCTTAAACAAGCGCTTCGTGGGTGGCAACCCATGCTTATCAATTCTATCTTCTTTCTTATTTCTAATAAGTGTTATTGTGATGAGGCTCACCTTTACCATTTTCCGTGTTTTGTGTTTTGTGGTTTATTGTCCAGGATTTCCCAAATTTTGAAGCCTCTCGTGCTCGCGGTTTTGTCCTTCGATCACTCGAGCTTTACATCCTTAGCTTTACTTGGGAATCCGATATCCAAATCTTATCGACTAATGTTTTATCTTTAGCATAATTCATAAACGGCTTTAGTATGACATAGGTACCCTTTAAAACATTGAGGACAATGTTTCATTCTAGTATGGGGGGTATCTTCGATTTGATTATGCCTGCAGCCGTGTTGTCACGTAATCCCGTTTCTACCACCAAAATACCATAAAAGTTAAAAAAATTAAAAAATTTCAAAAAGAAAATAAGTGTTTTGTCACAATTTTGACTTTCCTAATGGGTAGAATAAGAATAAATTTTGACCCGATCGAGCGTGTTGAGCTCTAGCTTGTTCCTTAACTATTAGACTAAGCATTCGCGAATCTTCGTCGCGGATCTTTGCGAAGAACGAAAATGATAGAGTTAAGTATGAGTTGGATGCTAAACAAGGATTATTTGGAAATCTTAAGAGCTCATAAGTGTAATTTGTGGCTTTTTCTCCCATAAGCTCCTAACCGGACTAATAATACGTGCTATTTTTGAAAATTAAACTTAAATCAACAATTTTTGAGTTGTAGTCGTTAGCAATAGTTGTTGTCTTTGTACAAATTTTTACTTAAATTTTTCTAAAAAGGAAAGTCTTTCTATATATATAAAAAAATGAAAAATATGATGAAAAATGAAAAATGAAAAAAATATAATGAATAATAAATATAAACTGTGGGCCCGATAAAAGTTTGCTGCATCTTGCCGGCTCACAACCGATGTTACAGCCATTCTAAAAGAAAGCTCTTGAAGAATAAAAAAATTCGAGACTGATTAAAGTTTGCTGCATGCTTGCCGGCTCACAACCGATGTTGCAGCCTCTTAAATGGTCGAGGGTTAAAATTGCATCATTGTTATATTAATATTAAGTGTGAAATAATAAATGATCTATTTTTGTAAATTTAAATATGCTTTACTTTGTCTATTTCATTTTAAGTTTTATTATATAAGCTTATGTGGTTTGACGGGAAGCCTAAGAGTTATGAACAAGGTCGTGAGGCCCGATTACTAGTCTCTGTGAGTGTCAAAAGCCTGGTCCACCTGAGCCGAAGGTTGGATGTGCGAGACGAAGTAGCTACATGGGATGATCTCGCCTTCAAACTCGTTATTTGAGGGGGGATCGTGAAACATAGAATTTAGCAAAACGTTTTGATCCGATGGTTGAAATTCATCATGCACATTCACCTAAGATATAATAATTGTCGGAGTGAAAAGTTCACCAAGTTGTCAATTGAGTAGTGTTAGCATCTTAACTAATATTTAGAGGTGATTTCGTTTTAAGCTTGGTTTGGAGCAAGTGAAAAGTCGGGAACGATGAATTTATCCTTTTTGGGGCATTTTCGGATCGAAATGCATCTTGTTCTATGATCCCTAACGGTTATGAAAGTAACGAAAGTCAAATATGTTAGTTAGTTGCTAAAAAAAATTAGGAATAAGAAAAAGAACAAAAATATGTGTAGGAATAAGTGAATACATTTAAAAATAGTAAAAACAGGGTTTTTCAAAGCTATTGATTCTTTATTTCCCTTGACGAATACTTAGCTACTTTTCTAGGCTATTAGTCGAGGGGGATTGAGGGTCTTAGTTTTCTTAAGTGTTTACTTATAGCATTGCGTGAGGACACGCACTAGTTTAGTATGGGGGATTTTGGTATGTGCTTAATTACACATATCATTTTCTTAATAAAACGACCCTAAACGACCAAAAACGCACATAAAATGCCATAAATATGCTTGTTTTTGTGTTTATACTGTGCAGGTACCAGATATTCACTAATGGACTAAAACAAAGCAACAAACACCAGGACAATCCGAGAGCGGAAATGGAAGAGCGTGAAAAAACGAAGCCATAGGTACAAAAAGGATTGAAGACGAAAGCTAAAAAGGCACATTCCGGATATACTCGACAACGTTTGCGCATTTTAATGAAGTCAAGACGAAGTCAAAGTCAACCCCGGGATACGGCATTGAAAAGGGCATGGAAAAATGAACCCGAAACTCTATCATGATAAAATGGGCCGACTCGTACCCATTTTAGTAGGCCGGGTCAGCCCACTACCATTATTATAAACCATTAATACCCTTAAACCCATAATACACTAAAACCATTAAACCGGCCCAACATCAAGGCCCAATACCCACCTTAACAACGTTAGCCCTAAACCCTTTTATACTTACACCGTTAGTCCTTCAAGGACTAACATTGTTAGTCCAAAAGGACTAACGGTGCAAACCCCAGCCCAACTTCAAGGACCAACGATGCAAGATACAAGGACTGTCTTTGTAATCAAGTGATATACCTTCAGGGACCATTTTTGCCATTAACCAAAACCTTTACCCTGCACCCTTTTATACCCTTTTTTCCCGCCAAACACATAACCCTATTCACTGTCTCCCCCACGTGAACCCTGCAAAACCAGACAAACCCCCTCACCACCAGACAAAACTATCCCTCTCACAAACCCCACCCCCACATGGCTCACATCTAAGCTGGCAATCCTAAGGGTTATTATTGGGTGATCACTTGAAGACAAATGATCAATGGCTAGGAATCAAAGGATTGGGGACCAAGGAAAATGGAGGGTTAAGATTGATGCTTTGAGCTCTCTCACTCAACAAACACAACAAGCACACGCTGCTGCTTATAAAAAGAAGGAAGAGGACAGAAGACAAAGATAACGAGGAGTAGCTTAATTTTAATTTTAATGTTTTATGTTATTTTAAATTCAGTCAATTTACTTTTAAGTCTTTTTAACCTTATTTCAAGTTAATATAAATTTTAGTGTTTATGTTTTTGCAATTCTGTCTCCTTAAAAGTTTTATATATAAAAGCTAATTTATGTTTACAAGTTATTATTATAAGCTCTCTTAAAGCCTCTTAAAACCTGCAAAGTTGTTTTGATAAGCTCATTTTGTCACTATTACATTAAGTCACCATAAAGATGCATATAGCTTTTGGATGATAAGCTTGCCATGGAAGAGCTTATGGGGTTATTAGACTGCTTATTTTAAATAAGCTGGGTAGGTTAGAGCTAATTGGGGTCATTCAACTCCTGTTTTGAGCAAGGAGTTAAGGTATTATTACTTTTTCCATTTTTAGCTTAATTGCCTATTCAGCTTATCAAACTGCTCATGTCTGCTTATTTACTTCTGCTTATTTGTGTTACTCAGTTTTAATATGGCTTAATCATTCTAGTTTATGGTTTTGAATAGTTAAATTTAAGTTTTAAATGAATATGCCCATTTTTAGTCATATTAGCATAATAGTGTAGCTTATAAATAAGTGCTTAATTTTCTTTGGTTTCTGCTTAATTGTCATTTATAAGGATAGCCCATCATCTGTTTTATATATTCATAACTTATCTTGAGCTGTTTTAATGTAAAAATGCATATTTAAGTTTTAAAGGGGTGTTTGGCACAAGGGCCAAAATGGGTCAAAAATAGAGTAAAATAGTTTTGGGTCACTACGTCAACATTTACAAGCTAATTTTAAGTCATCATAAGCTGTTTTAAAGAATTTTACGTTTCAAAGTTTGGTTTTTAAGTTTTTTATAAAGTTCTCAAAAATTATTGGTTCAAAATTGTTTCATAAATGCTTATCTGATTCAACTTTTAAATCTTCCCTTTTAGTGTTGTTTTAGAGTTGTTTTTAGTGTCAAATTGCAAAGTCAAAGCTTGGTTTGAAAGTCCTTTTATCTAGTTAAGTTTTAGTTATAATCTGTCAAAAAAATTTACCAAGTGCTCTTTTGGCAAAATTTGCTATTTCAAATAGCCTTTTAATGCTTATTATGTATTTCAAAATTATTTTTGATTGTTGACATAAGTTCTTAGAGGTCCAAATTAAAAAAAAATTAGGTCTTATGTCCATGAGGGTCCATTTTTTAGCTTATTTTTAAGCTCAAAAATAGTAGCCTTGAAAATCTGTGCCCTGCACCAAGGCAAATTAGCCTTTTTTTCTTTTTGCTTTTTCTTGCTTAATTGTTATTCAAAATACTTAAAAATTGGTTCTATGTGCTCCTTGGACACCAACCTTTATCTGTTTTGAGGTTTTGAGCACTAGCATTTTGGTTTGTTAGCTTAAAAACAAGCCCAAATAGTGTCCCTTAGTCTGTGTGAGTAACAGTGTTTGCCATATAGCTTATTTGCTTTTTAGGACTTTCTAGCTTATCTCATTTGCTTATCTTTGTTTGCATATGTTATTAGGTTAGTTTTAGTCAGCTTTAGCTTATTTCCCTTAGGATAGAGCTTATTAGGGCTTATTTGCATTCTTGGTTTGAAATTTTAAGTTTAATAAGTCTTTGAGTCTTTCTGCCTTTTTAGCCTAGTTTAGCTTAATCTTGTTGCTTATTTTTGTTCACATTAGTTTCTTAGGTATAGCTTATTACATGTATCAGCTTATTTTTCCTTTTTAAGTCTTTCTGCCTTTTTTAGCCTAATTTAGCCCATGTATACTTAGTTAAAAAAAATGCATTCTGCCAAACTTTTCATGTGCTTATTTTTAGCTTATTTTTAAGATTTGTAAAAAGTGTCTTTTTAAAAAGTTGTTATTTAAGCTTATTTTATAAGTTTTTTTAAAAAAAGGAAAAAAATGTTTTTAAAAAAAGAAGAGGCCACAGGTTTCGAACTTGTGACCTCCCCTTCACTAACCCAAGCATTTAACATACACACACTCTACCACCGGCACCAGTAGGGCCATTTGGTAGAGTTGTGCACAGTAGATAATTATATAAGCCTCTTTTGCCTTTTAAGCTTTCAGCCATGTTTGGCTTATTTCCAGCTTATTTTTAAGCTCTTTTTCAAAGTTAGCATTTTTCCTGTAATCTTCATAAGCTAAAGTATTTTTCTGTATTTTTCCAGATTTTTATCATTTAGTTTACTATTTTTAATAATTAATTTTCATTAAAACTGTTTTTAAATCATAATAAATAAAATAAAAGTCAAAAAAATATAATTCTTTTTTTTTAAATTTTCTTTTATCATGTAGGACCTAGGAAAAATAAATTTGCATCCGTAGGGTTAATTTTGCAAAATTTTATTTTTTAAAGAACGTGATTTAATCCGTTCACGTTTTTTTTTTGTGTTTTTAAGCTTAAATCACCTTCGTTTTTGGTCTAGTTTTCTTTGATCTTACTTTTTAGTCACTTAGGGTTAATTAAAAGTTAAAAAACCAATTTAGGATTAAATTTTCATGTTTTAGGTTTTTAAGTCGCGTTTTTACATTCCCGTTTTAGGTTTTAACTAAAATGCCTTTCGTTTTGGTGTTCTTTATTTGGTTTTTGCATTTTTTTCTGTAGAAATAGCATAAACCAAAATACATCTTTGATTATTCAAGCATAATTCCCAAATCGATTCTCGATTTTCAATCTCACGCCTCGTCGGGAAGAACGACCCGGTCCCCCGGGTCCGGTTTTAAACTTTGTGGATAACGAAGTGAGAAACCGATACTTCCGGTAATACTATACTACTATTATTGATATTATCCTATTTATTATATATTTATATATATTTATTATATATTTATATGTATTAAAAGGATTCTGTCAACACCTCATTCAAAAATCAAAACACCTCATTTTTCCTCTCACTCAATACCAAAAACCCCTTTATCAAGGTGGAAAAACATCTCAGAATTATTTAGCTCCCCGTCATGATCATCATCATCATCTCATCGTAAGCTTCTCTTATCCAATACTCATGTTCCACTTGGAGGATTTGTTTTTCATGTCTTGGCATTCTAGATTTTTCGTTAGTTACCGAATCCTTTGTATTGTTTTTGAGGCATGAAATGAAAATTTAAAATATAATCGTTGTCTTTAGTTCTTCCGTTATTATTATTTTTGTTGTAATTATGTTGGTTATACCAAGTTGTTAGTTTCGGGTTTTGATAAGATGGTTTATATGACAGTGTGTTTCTACTCTACTTGTTACTTCAAGGCCGTAGCTCTCCTGTCATAAAGCTATTTCGCCATCACGTTCTTTCAAACAATCATCGTTCCGGTGGGGGGGGGGGTTACCGATGATTTGCCTCCTAAGTACAATGAAGCAAACGTATGTAGCAATTATCAACACTAACTATAGTGGTGATAATCCAAGATAAATACCGAGTTATCAAAGGATTTCAAAACATACAAATTTTACTTCTATGCAAGTAAATCAGGTGCAACCAGGTGTAACAAAACGAGGTTGGTTATGTGATTGATGTTTGATGTTTCCCAAAAAGGAAAAAATTCGTTCCCCTTTATAAAGGGCTCTAATGGGTGACCTTAAATCAGTCACAATACCCCTTCAAATGGCCTTAGAGACACATCTTTCGTAAACAATCATATGGTTCCAAAAGTGCAATTAGCGAGACCCCCATAGCGACAGAATAAAAATGTCGCTTACAGATCTTGAAAATAGTCGCGATGGTTCAATCATGGTCACCCTTTTAAACGTAAATTAACTGCCAGATTTTCAAATAAAGGCGTTCTTTAAAATAGTATAATGGTTCATTATAGACGATTTGTGACAGAAAAAACTGTTGCCTAATAGCCTATTTCTGGGGTAAACTCCTTATCAAACAAATTGATTGTCGGTTGTGTAGGTGTTATTTATGTATCGAGTTTTACATATTTATTTTATGCCCATATACCTAAAAACAACACTTTAACTGGCAGTGTACCCGGTCTGATGGAGTTTCGTGGTAAGTAGGGTGTCAGCTCTCTGTACCACCCCCAAACTACGATACACAGCGGAATTACGACAATTGGGGTGATACTTCACTATACTGACAAAAGTCCCAGTAAACGTTCCAAGATACCATTTATAAAAACACAATTTTCATTTATTAGAAATATGAGAGTTTAAAAGGTCCAATACCTTTATAGATAAATTATTTCTAAAGTCACAAACACGTATTGATTTCTTTTGATGACATCTACTTCACCGAGACCCGTCTGGATATCCGCGTTCCGTCCCATCAGCATCAACGGCAATTAACCTGAGATACATGCTTAAAAAGTCAATAAAACTTTGAGTGAATTCATAGAGTTTGCAAATAATAGTTAGAACGCATATTTGGTTCAACAAATGTATAACGTTGGCTCGTAAGTCAAGTTATAAAAATAGTGATTTCCAACTAAAGAGCCGTTGCGCCGAAACTTAACACATTCATCCGTAGGCGAATCTGACCGGGGGAAGGTATGCCACTTCCCTAATACTAACCTCAAAATGTCGTTACAGGGTGCTCTCACCGTCGGATCAAACCCCCGGACAGGGTTGGCCAAACCCAATAGATTATTTAATGCACTTAGCGTTCACTTCATCCATGGTAACTTACGGCCACACAGCAAGAAGGACATATACTCAGTTGTGAAGGAATCATTATTCAAATACCAAAAACAGTTTGCGTTTTTCAATTTCACAAAACAAGCAATATTCCCCCTCGCCGAAGTTAAAAACATTGGAAAACTTTTAAACGCGAGGCTATGAAACTACATTGGTGAAGCCGAAAGATCAATACAACGAAAACAATTCACGGAAAAATCAATGAACAACGGATCACCACCTATAATGTATGTCGTCGCATTATATCCGAAAAAGTATAGTTAATGATGCGGACATCGATATGAACCAAATTAATATGTTATGGTATCTTTATATATATAATTATATCTATATATATCATATTTATATATATATATATATGTTATTATATATATATATATATCATTCATTTAAGTGATGAGAAATTCCACTTGCAGCCTCCTTAGATCCCAATAACCCCAAACATTGAGTTATAATTGTCCTTCACTTTTGATCTTACGTTACTTTTAATTGAAAACTAGTATATTTTTGATAAATTTTTATTTTTTAGAAAGTCTAGTATTTCGGAAAGTTTACCAGCTTTGGTAAGTTTAATAATATCTAAGTATATATTTTTAAATCTTTTCATCTTTGATTTATATCCCACAGATACTATTAAAAATTATATAAGTCTTATATGACCCGTTGACTTTTTAAAGTCAACATCTGACTTTTATACTTATAGTTTTAGCCGAGACCCGAAACTCTACGGAAAATGACAAAAATGCCCCTGTAAGAATCTGCTGTAACTTGTATTTTTAATAAAAAACGCTTGAGTTTGACCATCGGTTTTTGAATCGCTATTTCACCTTTTCGTGACTTTGGACCAAAAAGAGATTTTAAAGAAAACATCATTCCGGACACTTTCGTTGTTTCGCCGGAAGGGCGAACGGGAATCGAAAGTGACCAAAGTGCTGTCGAAAATCAGATCAGAATGTTTATTTCCTAAAATAGCTGTTGGAAACTTTTTAAGTTTTCAAATCTGGTTTTCGCCATAACTTCTTCGTTATAAAGAGTTACGGGACGTTCGAATTACCGAAACGTACATTAGGACGAACTCTTTTGTATTTCAACATTAAAAATCAGATTTTATGATTTTTCGAACCTCGTTTTCTAAGCCAAACTTTCTGCTCGAAATTTATTTTTACAAAACTTATCGAAACTTCATTTTCACCTCACAACAACATCAAATACGCCTAGCTAACCTATCTCGACAACTCAATCAAACCCATTCACAATCTATTCTAACCAACGCAAGTGTCGGACCTCATCACATATAATATATGAAATCAAATTAAGAACGAAACAAATGATAAAAGAATACTCACAACAACACACAAGGTGTTGGTTTCGGCCTTCCTTGTGGTTTGAACCTACGGACGCAAACACAACCCGAAACCGAACACTTTCCAATTTAACCCGCCTTCAAAACACAATAATCTAACCCTTTTATACCACTTTTTAACTCAAAAATCCTTGAAACTAACTCGAACTCTAACTCCAAAAAGACTCATTGCATGTCACTTTTTTATTAGTGGGTTTGGTAGGGCATGACGAGGGGATTAAGAAAACTATATCGGAGAGCGGTCGTGCATGTTATTTTTACGGCAACGACGCGCGGTTTTCGGTGGTGGTGCTCGGCTGGAAAAAGGGATTAAGAAAATATAATCGGATCGCCGTGCATCTATTCTACTTAGTGTTGCTAGTGAAGAATGCTAAAGATTCAAGAAAATAGACTAAGTAGTTAGTATTGTTAGTTATAATTAGTTAGTACTGTCAGTACATTTTGTACTTGCCTGTTAGAGGTTTAGTACTATTTAGTAGAAAGTTAGTTAATACTTAGCATATATAGATAGTATTGCTTAAGTGATATGCATAAGATATATTAGGAATAGATATGCATGATCACTTAACGCGTTTTGTAAGCCCATTAGGGTTTCCTTGGTGTATAAAAGGAACCTCATTAACAGACATAGTTGTGTTATACATGTTTCACAAATTTTCATAGTTAGTAATCTGTAACTAGCAGTTAATAGTAATCAATGTTTGTTTTATTCATTTCTTTTTGCAGTATATAAGTTAGTTTCCGCATAACTTATATTGTTCATAGTCATTGTTTCTCTTGTAGTTAGTTTGGATCTATCCAGATTAGAACACCTTAAAGGCTAGAAAGATCTATTCTTTGGGTTATCAACCAAGTGGTATCAGAGTTTGTTGAGAAAAATGTGAGTTAAAGAAGAATCAAAAAAGATTGATATTAAAACTTTACTTTTCATAATCTATTTCAGATCTATTCTAATGGCAGGAGAAGATCGAATTTCATGGAGGTTAATCCACATACCACCACTAACAGTTACAATACACAACAGACCTCTCACACTCTGTCAACTAGAAAACTCCTTATTCTGAAGAAAGGTGAGTATGACATATGGGCCATGAAAATGAAACATTACTTGGGGCATACAAATTATCCCTTTATGAGAAATCTGCAAAAAAGGGAAATAGTCCAGTACAAGTCTCAACAGACACAAATGGACAAATAAAGGTTTTACCTCCTAAAACTGCTGAAGAAATTTTAGCTAGAGAGAGAGAAATGAAAGCAAGGACCACCTTGCTTATGGCTATACCAGAAGACCATTTAGCAAAGTTTCACAAAATGTACTGATGTAAAGAGATGTGGGAAGCTATCATCCAGATTTTGGTGGCAATTGATGAATCTAAGAAGATGCCAGAAGAAAAAATACCATTCTCCCGAAACAATTTAAAAGCTTTTCTATATCCAACTCAGAAGGATTGCACAAAGATTATGATAGGTTTCAGAGTCTTCTGAGTCAACTTGAGATTCATGGTGCAGGTGTCTCCACTGAAAATGTCAATCAAAAATTTCTTAGGTCTTTACATGCTTTCTGATCCCAAGTATCCTTGATTATGAGGACCAAGCCAGGAGTAGATACTCTTAGCTTCGGTGGATCCTATAAACACTCTTAGAGTCTTTCAGTCTGATGATTGCATACATCTTCCAGCACATAAAATTTAGCATTTGTTTCTTCTAAAAGCACTAACAGTACTAATGATGTTAATACTGCTTATGGTGTTTCTACTTCTTCTGGCCATAACTCACAAAAAGAAGGATCTTCATCATACACTGATGAACTCAAGTACTCTTTCTTTGCTAATCAATCAAGTGGTCCACAATTGGATCATGAAGATCTTAAACAGGTTGATGAGTTTGATTTAGAAGAGATGGACTTGAAATGGCAAGTGGCCATGATTTCCATGAGATTGAAGAAGTTTTACAAGAAGACAGGGAGAAAGCTGCAGTTTGATGCCAAGGAACCAGTTGGATTTGACAAGACCAAGGTTGAGTGCTTCAATTGCCATAACACATGACACTTCTTGCTAGAGAACTCGAGTTAGAGTGCATATCAAAATGGGGAAAATCAATGCAAGCCGTATGAAGATATGCAGGGAACACTGGATATAAAGCAAAATACAATAGGAGGAGACCTGGAAAATAGGAGGAACCTAAAGCTTTGGTAACTCTTGATGAGGAAGGTGTTGATTGGACTGGTCATGCAGAGGATGAGCAAGAGAACTTTGTTTTGATGGCTTACAGCAATCAGGATCAGACACTGAGGTAATCTCTTATTCAAAAGAATGTGTAGAATCATATACTAAACTTAAAAAATTATATGATAAACAAAGAGAACAACTCTAGTGATGCAAGTTATAGAAATTTGGTAGGTTCTTAGTTTTCACAAATATGAACTAGAGAGAGAAAGCTAGGATGATGAGAGAGAGGTGGAAGGGGAGAAACATTTGAAAAACATTACTATTATGTGTGTGTAAACATGATTCAACCAACCACCCTCTCCATGTGTGGAGAGGGTTTATATAGTTATAAGGGTTTGGGCTAACCGCGCTTTTCCTTAGGCTTTCTATAAGCCGGCCCGGTTAGCTTCCTAACTATTACATAAAATTGTCTAACTATTACAAAGGCTTGTGAGATCGATAATGATCGTCACTTCACTAAAAACTAAATTCCTAACAATCTCCCCCTAAGGGACGATCGTTGAGATCTCATAAATGATCAACACTTTCTGTATTTCTAACAATCTCCCCCTAAGGGGTGATCATAGAGATCTCTCCTTGTGACCTTGATCATTAATCATTGAAGCTTCTTTTCTTAATCTTGAGTCCTTTTGTGTATATTAGTTTGATCGTTTTGTCATGCATCTTTATTGTATAGAGTGATCTTTGACTTGTGGCTTGAGCTTGTTTCTTTAAGATTGTCATTGTATGTGTTCTTGAGCTTTCTTTAGATCATCAGCCAAATTTAATCTCTAATCATCATCTTGTGATCTTTCGCCATCTTATGTGCTTGTGACTTTCGGACCAACATGCTCATACTTGTTGCAATCTTGAAAGCTTGACTTTATGTTCGTATTTCTTCATCAATTCAAAACTTCATCACTTTGACATACTAAAGAAGAAGTTGATATCAGAGTTTGCAGAAGATTTAGGTCATTCTTTTTTGATGTTTTAAAGTCATTGAGTCTTGAGTATGAGCATGTGGCTATGAACTTGACTATGCTGGAACGAGGTATCTGCATCTCCATTTCTATGTAATCCTGAAATAAAACAGTTAGCAATAAAGCTTGGTGACAAATATGGCTTGTCATTTCATCGGTGTTTCAGTTGCATTATCTCCGGTTCCTGTGGAGGACCGTTTTATAGTTTAAATATTGTAACATCGTGATCAGGAGATTCATTATAAGAACCTCCTTGACTGGGTTTCCAGGGTCTCCAAAGTGTTAGATCCTCTAACGCTAATATGCTTTAGATTCATTGTACTTGCTAGTTTCTCTTTACCGTGACACCTTCAAAGAAGGCTACCTTATAATAGTATTGTACTAACTAGAACAGTTAAGAGTGAATCAGTAAGTTACTTTCTTACCGTTTGAAGAGAAAATTGATTTGACAATCAATCAACGTCTGTCACTAATAGAAGCGTTTTTTGTAAACACATCGAGAGTTTTAAGCTTTTATCAAAATTCATCCTTTGTCAGTTCATAATCTGTACCGAATCATTGCCTAGTGTCACAAGTTTGAGCCATTTAGGATCTCACAAGTCACTTACCTAGAGCTTGTTTGATGTTGGCTCTAGCAGGATTTCTATCTTCACTGTGAATACTTCGTATCACTCGGATGTTCTAGCAATACCACAAGGATAATGCGTAGGACTCTTATGAATAACCCTTGTTTTCACATGGTGTGTAAGATGCAAGTAATATGGAATAGATATCTAATAAGAGTAATTGCTGAATCTCTTGCTTGACTCAATTGTGAGTTTTGGTTTATGTGATCGGAGGCTGGAGCGGATGACACCTGTTCAATTTCAACTAACTCGGAGTGAGAAAAGTTTTTCAATACATAACGTGTTAGTCTCTGTTGGAGAAATTAATATAAAAATCTCTTGAGAGTTTCTGATCTGGCTAAAGGAGGGTTGTGCATTGCATCATTAGTCCATGTGACAGTCTTCAATTGGTCAGGCATATCATCATTGTGATTTTGACAGCGATGTGTTGACCCGGTGGGCTTTATGCCTAAGTGTATGGAGGGGCTTCTTTTCTTTACACCCGTTATCCGTACCTTGTTGGTTTGTATCCAGTACATAGCTCCTCTCAGTCGGCACTTATTTCCCTTATTCTGTTCTTTTACTCCTTTTTCTTATATCATACTTAAGGACTTTACCACTAACTAGAGGATTGTCCCTGGGTTAGATGCCGCAGTTTGTCTGATTATGGGAACGAATACTAACTCTTACCACCTTTTACTCCGATAAAATAACTGGCATGGTCGGTCTTTTGGTACTGTTCTCCTTGCCATAAAACCATTTGAAAACCTTAATCAAGGTACTTGTGATATAAATATCAAAGCTTTTTGTACCTTGATTGTTTTGGCTTTTCAGAAACGCTCCCCCTCAACATGTGCATCGATATTCGGGATAAGTGTTTTAGCACAATAGTAGGATGGAAGAAGTACACACATGAGTCATAAAATCACTTTTGTATACGTTTTATATTTTAATCACTTTTCTCCCTTACAAAAATTTTCAAACACTTTGTATTTTGGATATCAAATGTTTCAAATTAGTTAAGGGAAAACTCGGGAAAAAAAATGTGTCCGATTTCATCGCTCTCAAGGCGATTTAGGATTGGGAACTTATTAATGCTCCCTCAAACGTTAAGGGTATGTATGAGTGTCAGGGTAGAATATTTTTGAAAGATTTTGCGTTAAGAAAAACTCATGAATAAATTTATACATTGACACTTAAACACCTAATGATTACACTACATAATATGCTTTCACAAGATTATGTATGAGACGGGACCTGAAAATGTTCAAACCGAAAATGACAAAGTCATTTTATCCATGTTAGCAATCTGTAGTCTGTCTCGATAATCTCCTTTTGGAAGTTGTCTTAGCTTCCCCCCGAACCAGCAATCCTTTATTGAGTAGATTCATAGATTTCTTGCAAGCCGCATTAAGAAGACTTGATGTGCAAAGCCCAAATGTTCGAAGTACACAATTAATTCGAAACCGTAACACCAAAGTCAATTAAGTCCCTGATGAGCGTATTCTCTATCCTTACAAGATATGAGTGTTTTATTATCAATTGAAACACCAAGGTTAGTTAAGTCTCGGATGTCACAATTATTCCCTCTAAATAGCCGAAATGATAATACCTAAGTCAACTAAGTCTCGGATGTAAACATTTCTTCTTGCAGGATACTGACTATCTAAAGGTATCATCATACCTATGTGTACGTCTTTATCAAATATTTCTACCTTTTTAATAATAAGCTTAGTGGTTGACCGGTTGAGGAAACATTAATTGAATCAAAAACAATCTTCTCACGCTAGAGATAAATTCTTTCTAAACAAACTTTCCCCTTGGTGATCTCTAATGATGCCTTACTTGAAAATAATAATGATATTCTTTCCCCATGTGGAAGAAATATGTATACCCAAATGTAACTAAGTTTAAGACACTGATTTTCTCTACGGTTATGACATTTGTCTTCCCGGAATGGCCTAAAATTAAAGAAGGCTATGGACTCTATCACGTGTACTTGTTGTACCTTTCAGTGTATCTACTCCTTCCCCCTTGCTGGGGGGGGGGGGGGTGGGGGGGGGTGGTTTCGTACCTCAGAATAACAAAACTTTGTACGCACCCATACTTGAGATCGTTTGGTTCTAAGTATTATAAGCTTAAATCTTATTCCGTGAGAATCAATTTCAAGACTTTTAATAATTATGGAAACAATGTCCAAACATTCCTCTAAGTCTTTTTACAACTATGATGGGTGTTGGCAATTTAGTCGTTGTAGTTTAAAGCCTGAATTCACTAAGTCTAAAATTGCAAATAAGTCCCTAAAGTTTGAAATGACTGACATCTAAAGCCCTTGTAGTTAATATAAATTAACTCCCCTTTAAATTGTTATCCGTCATTATCAAAAACTTTATCCATTTATTCCGTGACTTATTTTAAAATATTATTATATGACACTTTCTCCCCCTCAAATAATGACCCGTTTTCTATTTAAAGAGCTATTGTCAATGTGTGAGTGGTCGAATTATCTTTGAAAACCTTTTTGTGATTACTGAAAACACTTATTCATTGTAAAGACAACTTTTTACCAATAAAATAAGATTTCTCTTATTTTGACAAATAAATGCACTGACACGTACACTTATTGTAAACAATCCAGGGTTATGTACAAAGTATTCATAACCCATGATGCATGGATATGAAGTAATCCATGCCCGAGAAAAATTAATTACCTGTTGTTAGGAACAACTGTCTTTTTGACGACATGCTTTCCTCAGTCTGAAAAGCGGGTTGCAGTCTGAAATAACTGCAAGCCATGAAGACATGTTTTGAAAAGTTTAAACTTCTGCTCGAACTGTATTTAAAGACCCGTGTAATTATTTAAATGACATTTCTGAGTCCGTAAATATTATTGATTTTTAGAAGACATGTCTTGAAAAATATTTTTGTATTTTCTATTTTATTTTTATTTTTATGGTTTTTGTAGGTTTTATATTTTTGTATTTTGTTTTTGTTTTTAAATATTTACAAATGTACATAGGATACATGAAGAATTACCACCATTATTCTTCTTTTGAGATAGTAGATCTCAACCAGACCGTTTCCCACCAAATGGAATTGGATTGTCATTTGAGTCAAAGTAGCACCAAATGGCATGTTCATGTAGTTGACTTGTTATCAAGACCGGCCAAGAAGGATCGCCAATAACATTCTCCAATGGGTAATTCTTTATCAACTTAGTGAGAGTATCAAACGATTGGTTAAGATGATGCAAATTTAATGGAATGACCCCTTATAAAGTTGTTTCTTCAGAACTCAGGTCTAAAGAAAGATTATGAAGGAGGGGTGCATTATCAAATTATGCATTTTGATGTCCATGAATTTGTTCTTCAACACCTTGATGAGTGACTTGAGATTGAATTTCCTGATTTGTTGGTGAAGTACTAGCAGATGGTACATCTTGATCAATGGTAGTTGACAAAGGTGAACCGGCTGGATCAACAGGTCTTGGAGCATCAACAGCTACCGGATCTGGAGAGATAACACATGGTGGAGGATTAAGGTACTCATCAAACAATGGTTGAAACGGGATCTCATAGTCTCTCTTGGATGGTGGAACATAAGTTGTTGGAGAGACTGAGTTTTGCACGAGTCCTGAACTGATGATATCCAGGAGTCAAAATTTGCCAATTTCATAATATTGAGAGACCAGTTCATGTATTGGATCACATTATATTTTACTCATTCTCCCATTCAAAAATTGCATTAGGCGATTGCCATTTTTGATTGATCTAGTAAATTAAAATACAAGCTAATGTACGTTGATCCACTTAATGATTGAACGAGCATGGGAAAATTTGAAGGATGTTGATGAGAATGGTCGAAAACAAGAAGATTTCTCTTTTTTTGAAGATAAAGCGACGTACAACTTTCTTTTCTTTAAGGAACGGGGCCTGAAGTGTTGTCTGCAGACGCCATAGTTCATGATCATCATATTTGAATTCCATGAAGCCCTGGTTTATGAGATATCAGTCTTTTCGGCAACCAAATTCTGAGTCTTTCCTTATCATGATTGAAATATGTACCTGCACTTAAGTTAAAAGTACATGCACTAACATTAAGATTTTCTTCGCATTCATATGGGTTAGTGATATCTTCATTTGAACCATTTGGGGGTTCACTGCCAACTTTGGTTGTGCTATCGGTGAACATCTTTCCAGTAGGAATCCACTTTAGACCAACATTTGTGAAAATCCAGCTAAGACAAAATCTAGGAGATGTGTTCTCATACACAGCGGAAGTCTTTTTGGGAGAAAACCTATGTCACTGGAATAGATCTAACCTACCAGGTTTCTGAGTATGACTCTTCTGTTCCACGGGGTCGTTACTATTTTTAGTCTTATGGGGTTTAACCTTACGTGAATTCACTTCATTCAGGAGTTTTGTTATGCAAGCATCATGATTTGCATTAAAGACACATTTATGACATGTAGAACAAAAGAAATGTTTGGAATCTGAAAAGAACTAGAATTCCTAGAGTGATCTGCTTTGGGCACAACCGTAATTGTTACACAACTACTCTTAGATGTAGGAAAACTCCTAGAAGTTTGACTTGTTCTCTTAGGGTTTGGAGTACTACCATTAGCAGTGTTTTGTAATCTAACAGAAGACATCACACTAGGTTTTGAATTCCTATTTCTTTCTTGTGTCTGTTTACTTAACTTCATCTAGATAGTGATTATGGGTCTATCATTTGAACATAAGATTCTTCTGGGTCTATTCGGATGAGCAGGTGCAATCTATGTGATAAGGTTTTTGCTAGCCACATGTTCTCGAACTTTAGGCAAATAATGTGGAGTGACTGGTTTTGACTAATCATTCTTCACATCAACTTAGGAGGCAAATCGTGGTTTTAAAAGGTTAGGTCGTTCAGATTTAAACGCATTCGGTTGTCTAACAACTGATTGGTTTCTAAGTGGTTGTAAAACCGGTTTCCCCAAGATTGATGGTTTGGCAAACTTAGTATCCATGCTATTTCCTTTTAACTTTCTTAATTCGTTTTTTAATGCTGCATTTGCAAAAACCTTTTCCTGAATCTGAGCTTTTAAATCAGCATTTTCGAGAGACTTTTGATTAATTTGAGAAATTAAAGAGTCACAATTGTTTTTATTCTGAACGCGTGTCTTTTTAATTGAATCATAAAGATCTTTGTAAGTCTGTTTCAAATGCTCATTTTCTTTTTTTTGTAGTTGCATCATTTTGCGGAAGTAAATTTAGCCACACTGTGTTCTAATTCGATGTTAATAGTTTCAATTACATCTATATCATTTTTAACTTTGGCTTCATTACTTGCTTCCTTCACACTTTTAATTTGATTCTTCAAGTTGCAAAATTTTGTGTTGGTTTTTGGCCTGTAGCTGAGCTTTAAAATCATTTATCTCAAAAAATTCACGAAACTCAGGAGCATCCTGGTTCTTACATGGTTTCTTACTTTGAACGCTTTCTTCCTTTTGTTGTATTGAAATTTCAAGTGAAATACAATGTTTTTCAAGAAATAAAAACTGCGGTGAAAGTTCTTTATGTTTCTTTCTTCAAATCATTTCTTTTGATTTGACAAGCTCAGCGTTAAGCAAAGGACTTTTTACTTTATATTGTTCAGCATCCTGGTCAATCTCTCCTCCCCTATGACACATATTTGGTGAATCAGGAGTGGTATTGCTATCAACCTTTTCCAACAGATATGTGTCATAACTTGATTTATAGATTGATTAGTATGTTGTTGTTCTTTAGCAAGTACATTTTGCTGCAGCAATCAATTGTACATCTGCCATTGCTCTTGTCTTTTTACTAGGTCTGATATCTGCTATCCGCAACATGTGTGTTATGTTCATGAACTGCTGCTTGTATCCTGCTTGTATGAGTTTGTCCCATTACTTTCTGTAACAGCCAACCCAACATCTAATGCATTAACGTCCATGCTCAAATTAGCCTCCAATGTTGTACTCTCAGTGACCAAACTCTCGTGCTGTTGTAACAGAGTTTCATTTACTAATTTTCTAAGTGCATTGTTGTTTTCAGACTCTATCCAACTTCTTTTTGAGACACTCAACCTGTCCATCCACTGATTGAACCGGATTGAATCTGAATCATCTTGTAACTGTAGCTGTATGACCGTATGTATTACAGTCTATGTATAAGACTTCAATGTGTTATCCAGGTTCTCTAAGTATCTGTCTTGTAAGTATCAGGTTCGCAGAGCGTGTATTCTTTGAAAATCTTTTTGCCAACATTGAATTTGATCTTCCGATGACTTTACCTTTGTGAGGCAATAAAAAATTCCTTGAATTGTGTTCGGAGTGCTTCAAGACAAGTCCTTGGATTAACCTCAAGAAGATTCTCTCTTCAAGTTGTAGCCTTAATGATCCAGATTATAGAACATCTTCAACTGAAAATGTTGATGCTCTTCACCGAGAATGAGTGAGATATGCCAGTTTAAATGCATAACGCATGAGACGAAACTATTAAGAAGAGATCACCAAGATGTGTCTCGAGCTGTTCAAACCATGCCATGCAGTGGGAGTACCTTTGTTTTATGAGACGTTGCGTCAGTTGCAGCTCTCTCTCTTTTGAATTTGAATTTGAAGATTCCATTGAAATTAGATGTGTGAAATTAAATTAAGGATCTTAAGTAGATATGTGATGATGTGTGTGGTTATGATGAATCAATTAATGTTTCACGGGGATTTTACAAATCTAGGACTTAAACAATAAAGAATAATCTTTTTTTTTTTTTTACCAGGATTTTGACTCAATCAGATGAAAACCGTAAAATAATGATAATTGTCGTTGGTGAATTTGGTGAAATCGTTGTCGTATTTGAAGTATTGGAACTTTTGCTAACGATTTGGTGAGCAAAAAAAGCGATGCGTAAAGCGATGAACGGTGCACAAATTGTGAGCTTGAAATGATTAACGGTTGATCAAAACTCAATTAAGGACTAACGGTGCATGAATGTGTTTTTGGATAATGTGAAAGATGGAAAAATAAAAGGGTTAAATTTAAACTAAGTATAGGCTTGAACCTTCCAAAGTAATATTGAATACCTTAATTTATAAAAAACCCTTTCAACCTTGGAATGAACCCTTTCTAAATGTGACTTGAACCTCCTTTTTAATTAACCCTTTCAATACTAATTTAAACTCTTTAAATATGACATGTATGCATGGTATTTACTTGAAGTTCAGGGATTGAAAGTGTATATTTGGAATTTTAATTAATAACACAAAAACGTTTCCCTGCCTGGTTTAGTCGTCTTCAACATTTTAAATTCTTAAAAAATGCAACGATTGTCCTTTTTAGCTCGCAGAGTTGTACGGTTATCGTCGGTTCAATGTGAATATACCACGATGATCGAAACGAGTTCACGATCGCAATGGCATAGGTTATAAGTCTCGTAGTTAACCGTCACACGAAACTGAAAAACTCGAAATTACACGAATCGAGCCCGTTTAACCATGTTATGCTTATGTATAAATCGTATATGTTTTAGTATGTGAATTAAGCCCTTGAGATTTAATGGTCCAAAGTTGGTCAATGTTAAGCAAATCTCAAAGAAGAACGATTGTCAAATCTCAACCAAGAATGTTTGACAAATCTCAAAGAACAAAATCTAAGAGATCTTATAGACAAATCTCGAATAGACAATTCGCAATTACTTCTAGATTAAACGCAGAAAATGTTGAATTTGGGCAGCATAACGTTCCAAAAAAAAAAAAAAAAAACCAAAAAAAAAAACCCCCCCCCTCCCCCTTTAGATTTATTATGAAAAATGGGTCTTCAATAAACCTAAAACGCCAGTGGCAAAACGCAAAGTGAGGCAAAACGCAGGACACAAATCGCAGAACCTTGAGACAAAATGCAGTCTTCAGAGACAAAACGCAGGGTCACTTTCAAGCAAGTACACCCGTCGTTATCGTACTAGTTTGTCCCTATTCCACAAATAGCAAAAACAAACCACTAATCTTGGCTGAACACAAATCGCAATCAAGAAATTTAGACAAACCGCAACTTAGAACATGCTTTTTACACGAACCGCAACTAAGAACACACCTTCAATCTTTCTTGTAAGCCACGAGATAATGTTGAAATAATATGACAAAATATGCCTAGAAAATTAGGATTAGGGATGGACTGAAGCACGCATGATATCAAAATAGGTATAAAAGAAAGATGAGAAGATAAACTACACTAAAAAAGAACTACAAGAAACAGTTTTATAAACTTAATGGGCCATGTTAAAAGAAAAAATGTGTCAAAGAATCTGTTTAAGCAATTTGTAGGCAATGAACAGTTTCAATAACACGCAAATAATGTTTTTGAAATAACAAAAACACAAACTAAGCTATGAAATCAAATAGGCCCAATGATTTTTTAACAGCCCAACAAAAAAATCAATAATGTTACAGTTTGAAGATGTAAGCAACGAAAGAAAGAAAATAAATAAATTGAACAACAAGAGGTAGTAAGATATGCCGAAACAAATAAAGCCACAAATAAGCCGTAACCAATAAGCTCAACACAAATCACAAATCACTTAATCCACCCCATGGCTCTGGTACCAATTGTAGGTTTCTTGATTTTCACACAATATGAACTAGAGAGAGAAAGTTAGAGAGAGAGAGAGAGATGGAAGGGAGAAACATATGAAAAACACTTCGATTAGGTGTGTGTAAAATGATTCAAACCAGCACCTCTCCATGTGTGAGAGGGTTTATATAGTTACAAGGGTTTGGGCTAACCGGGCTTTCCTTAGGCTTTCTATAAGCCGGTTCGGTTAGCTTCCTAACTATTACATAAAATTATCTAACTATTACAAAGGCTCATGAGATCGATAATGATCGTCACTTCACTAAAAATTGAATTCCTAACAAAATTCTACCCTATACTCAATCTTTAAAAAGGTAGAGGCTCAATTAGTTGCTCATCAGAAAAATCAACTTTGGTATGAGGAAAAGATTAGATTTATGAAAATTGATTTATATGATAAAAACTGATGTGCTCACTATCTAAGAAATTATTAGCAGAAGCTGTAGAGAAAAAAGTAGAATTATAAACCAAACTTGAGAATTTTCAAAGTTCTTCTAAAGGTTAGTAACTGCTAAATAGTCAGATGAGTACTAAGGACAAATTTGGGCTTGGGTATGGAAATCAAATACATGAAGGTGTCTTAAGTTATGAAAAAGAAGTTCTTGAAAGTGTATTTGACAGTAGGTCAGTGATGTAGAGTTAGTCCTGGTGTATGGATATTAGTTATTGGTAAATGTTGAAGGAATGCATGCAGTTCCCCCTCTAATGATAGGGATCTACATGCCTTCTAAATCTTGACAGTGATGGGATGAATATGTGATTTGAACCTTTAATAAGACAGGAAAAACCTAGTTTGCTTCTTTATATTATGTTAAGCGTGTTAAAAACTCTAGGGGAAACTGTGAAGAACAAAACATGGTAGTTCCAAGTCCTAAAGTTAAACAAGAGATGACTTGGATTGGTTTATTGTCCAAAAAGTGGGTTTTTTTTTGGGTTATAGATTCACTAAAATGGATTGGCTTTGTATATGGTAGCTTTAGCCTCTTATTAGAGGATGTGACTTTCTAGAAAAGATGGCTAAACAGGTTGAATTGAAACAAAAATAGGGTAAAGGGTACTGGCTTAAGGGGAGAATTGACCTGTATGGAACATATGTTGCAAGATGGTTCATCAAAACAAGTTTGTTTCAAAAAAGCAGTTACTAACTAAAACTGCATATTTTCAGTTAATATGCTAGACAAAATCCTTTCTAGTCAAGCAACATCAACTAGTAATGCTAGGAAAGTTAATACTGCTAGACCCATTGTGAATGACTTCAGACCAAGAAATAACTTTTTTAAGTCTCATTCACCTATTAGAAAGCTATTTAATATAACAACAACACCAAAAGGAAATTTTACAAATCATAAAGTTAATACTGCTGGGGTCAAAATAGTTAGTGCTGTTGGGGGAAAAAGGGAAACTACTGTTAAGGCCTCAGCATGTTGTAATTGGAGATCCAAAAGACATTACTGGAACAAAAATCTCCAAATACAATAGTGGATCATACTCTAGTAAAAATGTTCATGTTAAAGATCCACTAGGCAGACCTAAGTCAGTAATGGCTTGGGTCCCTAAGAGAAACTAATTTCTCTTCTTTGATGTGCAGGATGATCCATAAAAAAGCTTTAAAGAACAAAGGAATTGTTGATAGTGGATGTTCCAGGCACATAACTGGAAACAAAGCCTACCTTGTTGAATATCAAGACTATAATGGTGGCCCTATTGCTTTTGGAGGTAGTAAAGGTCATATAACTGGTAAAGGTAAAATAATGATTAGAAAGTTAGATTTTGAGGATGCATACTTTGTGAAAGAACTCAAGTAATTTAATCTCTTTTTTGTGTCACAAATGTGTGACAAGAAGAACAAAGTTCTCTTCACAGACTCTGAATGTCTTGTGCTGTCTCCTGACTTTAAGTTGCCTGATGAAAATCAAGTATTACTTAGAGTCCCCAGACAAAACAATATGTACAGTTTCAACCTAGAAAACATTGTTCCTTCTGGAGGTTTAGCTTGTTTGATCGCAAAGGCCACAGTTGATGAATCTAACAAATGGCATAGGAGGCTATGTCATGTAAATTTTAAAAATTTAAACAAACTTGTGAAGGGAAACCTTGTAAGAGGTTTACCTTCAAAGATTTTTCAAAATGACCACACCTGTGTTGCTTGTCAGAAAGGAAAGCAACACAAGGCCTCCTGTAAGGCCAAA
>BQNB010074775.1:0-28524 GCA_026074375.1 Tanacetum coccineum | reverse complement strand
CTTAACAATTTTTATAACTAGAACTTTTTGAGAAAGCTTATAAATAAGCTGAAAAAGGGCTTATTTGTTCGGACAGTAGCTTAAATAAGCTTAAGCCAAAAGTGGCTTATGGCTTTTGACTGTTAGCACAAAATAAGCAAAGAAAGTTGGAAAATAAGCAAGCTAATCTTAACACACATTCATACTAAACTACTAAGAACAAAAATAAGCAATTGGGATAAGCCCAAATAAGCCAAAGGTTGGCTTAAACACTCAGCAGTACTAACTTAAGAGTTAGTACTACTGGACAAAATGTGGCTTTTTGATTAGGACTTTAAACACACAATAAGCAATAAGGAAGGACAAATAAGCTAGCACAGGCAATAATGAAACTAAGAAGCAAGAAGAAGCCAGAATCAACCACTAATAAGCACCTAATAAGCAAGAAAAATGAAATTAAGCTATTTTCCTAAACTATGCTAGAAAAAGTTTGAAAGCCCACTTTGAGCTTAATTTTAAGCTACCTAAAGGATAAATTAAGGTCTGTCTGAAAAGCTAGGGCTTAATAAAGGGGCTTATTGGCTTTCTAGAAAAGCCAAAAGCTTGAGCTAAGGCCCTCTAATAAGCTAGGACAGTGGGCTTGAAGATAAGCCCCTAGCACCAGGGCAAATAAGCTAAAAAAAAAGGGCTTAACTTAACAGCTGCTCAAAATAAGCTGTCAAATAAGCTTAAAATGAAAACAGATTAAAAAGGGCTTAAGAAGAGCTTATATTCAAAATTTCATTTTCTAACAACAAATTAAACCTGCTGGTTTTGGTCTTTGAAAAAGGGCTTTTTCTTTTAACAAGTGACAACAAAATATTTGGCAGTTTTGACTTGATGTAAACAAATTACTCAAACACTTTTAAAACTTGTTTAGACTTCACAAATGAAACACTTTTGACACTAAAACTCAAATATACAAGAGCTTATCCAAATAAGCTCTTGTACCTCTTTCAAAAACCAACAGTCTTAAAGGCACACTTAGAAAATTTAAAAAACACTTTAAAGACCTGAAAACTTTGGAAAACAGACACAAAAGAGCTTAATTACTTAAGCCAAAGTTGGACAATTGTCACCAACCCATAACATTGCATTTTTGACCCATTTTGGGCTTAACCCAAACACCCCTTTATATTTTAAAAAACGAATTTAACACTTATAAAGACTGAATTAAGCTCTAAGTTTTAAAGTCAATTACTAAGCATGCATCATTAGATAATAAAAAGTGAAAAGCAAAAATAAATAAGCACTTGAAAAAGCTAATAAGCTACCAACAGAAATAAGCTAACTAGACAGTTTTAAGCAATTGGCTAGTAAATGAAATAAGAGCAACTAAAAGGCATTTTTAAGCATCACTAAACACAAATAAGCACAATAAGTCATTAATAAGCTAAAAATAAGCAATGCTACAGTAATTTTTAAGCAAAAATTTAAAGAGAAAGCATACCTTAACTCCTTGCTCAAAACAGGAGTAAATGAACCTAAATAAGCTCTAATCCTACCCCTTAGCTTATAAATAAGCTATACTAAGCACCCAATGAGCCATCCAAGTTTGCTCATTCATCCTTAGCTATCAAACAGTAACTTTTTTTCTTTTCCTTTTTGGTTTTTCTTTTCTTAATTCTTGTATAGTAATTCAAACAGATTATAAAGTGGTTTAAGTGAGCTTTAAAAGACTTAACTTAAGAATTTTGAACAAAAATTAAAACATCAACTGGATTTTCATTAATCTTAAAAATACAAGTACATAAAAGTTGGGCTACTTAAAAACTTAAAACTGAACTTTAAAAACTACACACTAAGAAAAAACTACTTCTCACTAAAAACTAACTCACTACCACAATGGCTTACAAAGGCTAAAATAGTAAAACGAGCTAGGGTTGCTCTTTCCTTCTTGTCTTCACTTGTTGTGCTAGTTTGTAGACACACAAATAGCTGTTTGTGTGCTTGTTTTGATTGTGTAAAGACAAAGTTAATCCTGGCCCTTGGTTATGCTTGGTGCCCACTCAAAATTATCTCAACCTTTGATTGAATTGTGGGAATTAGGATTGCCAAGCTGGATGATAGCCCATGTAGGGTGGGGTTTAGGATTGTGAAGGGTTTGGAGGGATGTGGGAAGTCAATGGAGTATGAAAGTGACAGGATGTGGGGTTTGGGAATTTGGCGGGAAATAGTTGTAGGAGATGTACAGTAATTTAAACGGGGGTGTGAGGTTTGTGGTTTTGACACAAATGGTCCCTCAAAGATATACTTGTCCTTGCAAATTTCATCCTTGTGTTTATACAAGTTTGGAAACTTGGCAGAATAACCCCCCGAATGTTATAAAGGGCTTTGCATCCATGGTCCTTTTGAGTTATAGGTTTAGAGCCTTGGCAGAAATGGCCCTTGTGGTTAATACTTTGGTGGATTGGCAGTTTTGATCCCTCACAAGATTTTCTTTATAACCTTCATTAAATAAGTTTAGGGACTTGGCAATTTTAGCCCCCAAACTTATTTTTCTTCACTTTTTGACTTTGGATTTGTCGGGGTTGACTTTGGTTGACTTTTTCACACTTGGGCTTTGTCTTGACTTTGTCTTTTCCATGCTTTTCCATTCCGTGTCCGGTTTTGTCGTTTTGGCTTCGTTTTTCGTCCTTTTCTTAGATATCCGTTCCTGCACAACACAATTAGCAAAACAAGCATATATTTGGCATTTTAAGTCCGTTTTTGGTTATTTTAACTTATTTTTAAAGGTAAAAGGTGTGTGTAATTAAACACATACCAAAATCCCCCATACTAAGACATTGCCGTGTCCTACGCATGCTATGAAAAGTAAGCATTTAGATAATAAGAGATCTCAATCACATCGGACTATAACCTCGAAAGTAGCTAAGTGTTCATCGAGGAAGTTAAAGACTCTTAAGTTTTAAAAATCCCCGTCTTTTACCATTTTTTTTTATATACTAATACCATATTCCTAAGACATCTTTTTGTATTTTTCAATTTTTCATTTAATCAATAACTAGAATGTTTTGACTTTCATTTATTTATAACTTTAAGGGATCATAGAACAGATGCATTTTCGATCCGAAGATGCCCCAAAAAGGATAAAATTCACCGTTCCTGGACTTTTCACTTATTCCAAACCAAGCCTAAAACGAAATCACCGTTATTTTAAGCTATGTTGCTAAAACTACTCTATATTTGCAATTGTAAAATTTTCACTCCCGAAATTTATATCTTTAGGTGTATGTGCTATTTTTGAATTTCAAACCAGGCGATCAACGTTTGCAACATTCTATGTTTCACGTTCCACCCGAGAATAATGAGTTTGAAGGCGAGATCATCCCATGTAGCGACTTTCGTCTTGGCACATCCCAACCTTGCGGTTAAGTGACCAGGCTTTTGACACCCCACAGAGACTAGTATCGGGACTCACGGACCTTAGGTTTCAAAAACTCTCAGGTTTTCCGTATATACATAGCTTATAAAATATAATAGCCAAAGTTCAAAAGCATATTTGAATTTAACAAAAAGAGATCTTTTATTCACACTTAATATTAACTATTTACGCAATTTGTAACCCTCGACCTTTTAGAAGGCTGCAACATCGGTTGTGAGCCGGCAAGATGCAGCAAACTTTTATCAGTCTCGGATTATTATTCTTACTATGGGCTTTCTTTAGAAGGCTGTAACATCGGTTGTGAGCCGGCAAGATGCAGCAAACTTTTATCAACCCACAGTTTATATTTATTATATTTTTGCATTTTTCATCATCATTTTTTTTCTTTTTTTTTTTATATTGGGAAAACGTCTTTTTGAAAAATTCAAGTATAAATTTGAACTAAGTCTAAAGTTTTTGCTATATACTACATAAAAAATTATTGATTTAAGTTTAATTTCCAAAAGTAGCACGTATATTAATCAGGTTAGAATCTTATGGGAGAAACAAAGCACAAATTACAACGTGAGACTCTTAAGATTTTCAAATAATCCTTGTTTAGCATCCCACTCATAATTAACACTATCATTTTTCGTTCTTCGCGAATATTCGCGAACGCTTAGTCTAAAAGTTAAGAAACAAGCTAGAGCTCAACACGCTCGATCGAGTCAAAATTTACTCTTATTCTACCCAGCAGGAAAGTCAAAATTGTGACAAAATACTTGATTTTTTTTAATAATTTTTTTTGGAAAATTTTTAAATTTTTTTTCATTTTTTTGAAATTTTGGTGTGTAGAAACGGGATTACGTGAGAGACAACGGTGCAGCACAATCAATTCGAAGACCCCATACTAGATTGAAACATTGATTCTCAAATGTTTTACTGAAGGGTTTCTAAGTAAAATCCTAAGCCGTTTATTGAATTATGCTTAAGGGTAGTCGTTAGTCGATAAGTTTAGGATAATAGGAATTCCAAATGAAGCTGTGGATTGTGAAGCTCTTGTGATCGAAGGAAAAATAGCACGAGAGGCTTCAAAAATCCGGGTTATCCTGGCAATACAACACAAGACACAGACTGTGTTTCTGGAAAAGAAAGAGCAATCTCCTCACAACAAATAAACACTTATTCATTTACTACTAACTAAAAAATACTACTAATACTATAACTAGGATAAGCATGGGGTGCCTCCCACGAAGCCGCTTGTTTAGGGTCATAAGCTTGACCCAATTCCTGAATTTAGTTGTACAGTTAGGATTTGGAGGTCCGGGATATCAATAGCAGGGATAAATCACCTCCAAAGTAGTGCTTGAGACGATGACCATTTACTTTGAAGTTTGGCCCGGAGTTAAGGGATAACTCAACGGTGCCATACGGAAAAAGTTGAACAATGGTAAATGGTCCTGACCAGCGGGACTTCAACTTGCCGGAGAAAATTTTCAATCTTGAGTTAAAGAGGACTTAATCAACGACGTTGAAAACGCGGTTTTTGATCTTTGCGTCTTGAACCCTCTTTTGTTTTCTCTTTGTAGATCAAAAAATTTTCATAGATTGATCACGCAGTTCACTTTATTCATTGTGTTGTTTTTGCGTTGTTCTACCCGTGTTTTTGAGATCAAAGTTTGCATTTTTAAGGGCACAGTAGGCTTTGTGCTCCAATCAATCGGCAAAATGACATGCTTTCCATATACAAGCTTGTACGGAGTTACACCCGATGGGTGTTTGTATGCTGTACGGAAGGCCCTGAGAGCGTCATCAGTTTGTCTGACCAAGAGGCCGATTTCGACCAATGTCCTTTCAAGAATTCTTTTTAAACCACGATTCGATACTTCAACCTGCCCACTTTTCTGGGGGATACGCGGTGGAGAGATGATGAGTGACTCCATATTTAAGCATGACCTTTGCAAACTGGTCATTGCAAAAATGTGTTCCACGATCACTGATGATGGCACGAGGGGCACCGAATCTGGCAAAGAGAGATTTAAGAAATTTGCAAACTACTCGGGCGTCGTTGGTGGGGAGCGCCTTTGCTTCAACCTATTTTGACAGGTAATCGACAGCCACAAGTATGTATTTGTTGCCTTTAGAAGATGGGAACGGTCCCATGAAGTCGATGACCCCAAACGTCAAAAGATTCACAAACTTGGATGGAATTTTGAGGCATCTCAATCTCCACCTTGTGAAATTTTTCCTTGTCCTTGGCACGAGTCACATTTTTAACTAACTCGTGTGCATCTTGTATATTGAAGGCCAAAGAATCCGGATCAAAGAACTTTTTTTGGGGTGAGATTTGCCACACATGATGTCCCGGTGGTCCATTGTGGCAAGCTTCGAGAATGTCAAGAGGCTTCATTGCCATGCACACACCGCGGTTCATTTGATCCTCACAGATTTGAACAAGAAGGGGTTCATCCCACGAAGTAGTGTTTGACATCTTGAAAAAACTTGCATTTCTGTTGGGATGCTTTTCCTTGACAATGAAGTTCCCCGCCATGGTAGTTTGCGAATCTGCAATCATGGGTACTATCAACACGTGAAGAGCAACCGATCAAGAGTTTCGCAGAGGATTTGTTTCTGGATTTCCTTGTTCTATCGAGTTTATCTTGAAGAGAGGTTCTAAGTTGGAAAGATGATCTGGGGCCAGATTCTCTGCTCTTTTGTCTCGGATAAATCAACATCAATCTTGGAGCAAAAGGATCCTCCGCATCAGTCTTGGATTAGCTTCCTTCTTAGCGAAGAGATACTTTTATTGAGAATGGTCGGTATTACACTATGCTCTTAGGGACAAAAAAGATATGACCGAAATGTCTCAAAAGCGTACATACGGCAAGTAATTCTTTTCGGTCGTTGGGTAGTGTGCTTGGCTTCAGTCATGGTTTGCTGGCATGTGTATGGTTGGAACTGCTTGTTCTTTGTTACCCTAGGATGCCTCAATGCAAACATCACTTGCATCAGTACATGAGTTCGAAGGGCAAGTCCACAGTCGGGAGCAATCAAAATCGGTGCCTCGGTCAATTTTCTTTTAAGTGTATTAAAAGGATTCGATACACGATTTTGTGGAAGAAAATAGTAAGTCTCTTCTTCAAAGAGGTGTGGTATTGGGCGGGCTTTTTTGAAGAAGTTCTGTATGTAATCGTCGGTTAAAAACGGCAAGCCCAGAAAACTTCGGAAACTTTCACAGTAGTTCGGGTAAGGGAGCTGGCGATAACGTCAACTTTAGCTCGATCGACCTCAATTCCTGATTTAGAGATTTTGTGTCCAAGAACAATGCCTTCCTTCACCATGAAATGGCTTTTCTCCCAGTTTAGGACCAAATTGGTGTCTTCACACCGTTTTAACATTTTGTCCAAATGGGATAGGCATGTAGAGAAAGAATCCCTGAAGACTGAAAAGTCATCCATAAACACTTCCATCGTTTTTTCGATCATGTCGTGGAAGATTGCCATTCATTACATCGTTGGACGTTGCCGGGTGCATTGCATAGCCAAAAGGCATGCCACGATAGGCAAATGTTCCGTAATGGGACAAGTAAAGGTGTCTTTTCTTGATCCTTTGGGTCTATGGAATTGGAAATACCCGAAAAGCCATGAGGAAACAATAGAATGTTTCCGCGAGTCTTTCGAGCATTGGTCATGAAGGGAAGTGGGAAGTGGTCCTTTCGGGGGTAGGCCTCATTCAACTTTCTTTAGGGATGCTACACTCTACCCTGTGACAATCGAGTTGAGTATAAGATCATTTTCATCATTCTTGACGACGTCATTGCACCCTTTTTCGGTACACAATGCACCGGGATTACCACTTAGACTGTCAGGATCGGATAAACAATCGGCGTTAAGAAGCTTTTCAAACTTCTTTCTTGGATGAGTCGTGGATTTTCGGATTTACGCGCATGATGCTGAACCCATCGGTTCGTAGTCCTATTTATCCATGAGAATTTTGTGGGTACAAAACTCTGGGTTGATCCTTATATCAGAAGTTTCAAGCGATTTCGGCTCAGCGTGAGGGGACTTAAGAACCTCGATTAGAGCTGATTTTCCTTATTTTTTAAACTTTTGCAATTATGACGGGAAACTTGTCGTTACCCTCTAAGAATGCATATTCTAAATGAGGTGGCAACTCCTTGAGCTCAACCTCAGGGGGTTCATTAACTAAAGAATTTTCATTGTTTGCTTCATAAATCTTAAGATCTTTTCAAGTTTCAGGAAAATAATTTCCTTGAAGACGGTGGTTATGGTCACACTATAAGAATGATTCGTGAGAAGTAGTCACCTTCAGGGTTCATAATATGTTGGATCAATTTCCGGTGAAGTTGGATCATCCTATAAAGCAAGAAAGGAGTCGGCTTCTTTTCAAAAGGAGTAAATCACTGTCCCCAAATGGAGTTAAAGTCGAAGAAACAGTAGAGACGATCGAATCATAGTAAGGAGTGTGATTGCCACTCGAGATCACATCTGAGAAACCAAGAACTTCTTGAGAGTATTCTTTACAAGCCATATCAATGACGTTCAATTCGGTTTGCCGCATATGATGTAGTTAGCGTGTATCTCGAAGTTTGGTCCAGATTGAATGTAATGGCCTCTCTGCCAAGACGAAGGGTTATCTCACCTTCGTATATGTCGATTAATGCACGACTGGTCTTTAAGAAACTCCTCCCGAGAATCAAAGGTACTGTGGGTTGGCTTCAAAAATCGAGACTACGAAATCTGCAGAAATTGGAAACTTTCTCCACCGTCACATAGACGTCTTCTGCGATAACAATCTGTTCAGAGATTGATAACGGTCCGTAGCTCTAGCGTCATGCAAGTCGGGTTAGTTCGAGGAGTGAGAGATTTTTCAGACTGGAATATGGCATAAGATAAGGCTTGCGCCTAGATTCCGGACCAAGGCGTTGATGTATTATCCGGAAATTCACATGGGGAATAAGAAATCGGCCAGGGATCTCCAAGTTTCTTTGGTAACTTGTTAGGATGACTGCTGAGAATTTCATTCAATGGGGTCTAGCCATTTCACTACTTTTTTTTGTTTTCGATTAAAGTTTTTAGAGTCGAGGCGAATTGGCATACGCATCAAGGCTTCCGTAAAGCTTTAATTCGAAACTCAAATTCTCCCAGAAAGATTTCATAGAATTTCTCATAATTTTGTCGTTAGCTTTCTCACGGACGTCTTTCATCATTTCTTCTTGAAGGAAATGGATTTGTTGCTTTTTGTTAGGCCTTAAAGCTCTAACTGGTGCATTTGCGGGCTCAGAGATTGATTCATGAATGGAAAACAGGATGACGGAGGTGGACGTCTTCGGTGCTTCCGTTTATTAGTAGGAGCATCGTGTCCTTTGTGTCCTCGGTCTCACGTTCTTTACTTTAGGATGAAAGAAGTAATTAGGAATGTGGTCCTTTGTTCCAGCTACACCACTTCGAGTGTAATACCCTTTAAAATACTACTTTGGGTTAGTACGGTGTTATAGGGTAGAGTTCTCTGAAGTGAGGCGTATTCATCTTGATAATGTTACCTTGCATACTTTCATGGTCTTTGATTTGATGTAGCCAAGTTGTTCAATTGGAGTTTGAAATGTTTGACCTTGACGTTTGCCAAAACTTTGATTTTGTTTTGCATTGTTACCTCATAACCGCATCATTAGAACTTTAAGTAGCTTATCAAATATCGGTTTTAGGACACAAATGGTGTCTGAGGAGCTGGAGCTTGTTAGGCGGGAGATTGATAAGGCTGGAGGTAGAACATTAACCTATGGTAGATGATTTGTCCTTGATTTAACGGGTTGGTAAGCTGGAGCTGTTTGAAAGTCACTCGGTTTTGGGTTGTAACGAGTAGTTTGTTTTTTTTTTATATGATTGTTCCTTGTTTTTGGCACATGATTGTTTTGACGGGAGGAAACTGGGAGGTCGAATTTGATTTGAAATCGGGGCTCGATAACCGGTGTTTCCTTAGTTGAAGTTAGCTGCGGCTGCTTGAGAGACATATTCTTGAATATTATCTCGATAAAAGATTTGCTAGTTGTGGCTGGATCATGTTTGGTAGGAATGATGCACCACCGCAAGTAAACACAACTTTCCCTCAACCGCTTTGACAGTAGTAGGAGCGGGAGATTGATTTTTCTTAATAAGGGAGTAAAGCTTTCACCATATCTTTCAGCTCAGCAACCTTCGGAAGAGATTCAGGATTGGTGGAAGTGCTCGAACTCACTTTGGCAACAACCGGTTTGTTATGTAAATTACGAACTTTGGATTTGCTTTCAATATTCTTAGCAATCACTGGCATTTTGGTCAAAAGGTTTTTTTTTCCCCCGCGGCGGAATTTAACGAATCTTGATCGTTAGAGTTCAAGGCATTATATAATGTATCAAGTTGATGCAACTCAGAAAATCCATGATGTGGACATGCCCAAAGAAGATCGTTAAATCTATCTCATGCTTCATAAAACGTCTCATCAAATCTTTGTTGAAATCTCGTGATTTCATTCTGAAGATTTGTTGTTTTGGAAGGAGGGAAAAATTTGTGATGAATTTTGAAAACTAGATCAGTACCATGTTTGAATCGCTCGAGGGGGTCATTCTAAGCCAATATCTGGGCTAGCCCCTCGAGGGAATAATGGGAAAAGCATTAAGCCTTTACGAGTACTCGGGAGTTCGGGAACTTCATCATAGATAGTGATATTGTTGATATTATCGGATGTGGGCATGAGGATCTTCTTTGTCATGTCCGAAGAATTGCTTGTTTTGAACGAGGTTGATTAAACCATGCTTCAACTCAAAATTAGCATTGATTTCAGGAACTACAATTGCATCCTCGTACCCCTCGGTGGGTGCTTCGAGCAATTGAGCCATAGTCCGGTTATCATCCATCGAAGGTGGGGGAGGAGGTGGATTTTCAAGAGGGTCTTCAAGAATTGATGGTTCAACAAACGCTGGAGGGGCTGTTGTTGATGGTTAAAGATTTACGAGTTTGGGAACGAGTGTGCTTAACTAAAAAAGGAAATTACAATAACTTTTTTTGTGTTTTTGGTTATTCAAAAGTAAATTCACAATTTATTTTAATAACGGACAACGAAGAAGACACTAAACCTAAATAATCGATCAAGCTTTCGGTTACTCTTCGAAAGAAAAACGCACAAAGGAGAGGAGGAATGGGAAGCGCGAATGCTATTAAAAACCTTTATCCTTTACGGGTCGTAGTTCCTAGGTATACCCGCCTTATACCCTTTATCGTTTGTTTATCCTTTAAAAGGTGAACCGTACTCGCAGTGAACAAAAGGGCAAGTTTTAATCTTTTGTTCGAGTTGGGAACCAACAAGTTCACCGGAAGTTATTATGATAATACCTCAATTGAAAATATTATATTTTGGTATTTTTACCAATTTGTGAATTTTATTTATAATTAAAGACAATGTTTTTATATTTTTTTAGTTTTTCTTTAAATGATAATTATACAAAAAAAATGAAAATATTTTTGTACTTTTTTTTTTGGATAATATTCACAGATTCAAACACAACTTGTCAAACGTAACGATTGTCGGTTTCACAGCCTCCCCGGCAACGGCGCCAAAAATTGATTGTCTACTTTTTAATACTATATATATAATATAATAAAATAAAATATATATAATCTAAAAAAACAACAATAATCAATAAAACCGAGAAGTAGTATAGAATGTTCCCGGGTCGTTTATCCCCAACGAGGCTGGACTGGAGAATCGATACAGTCGGAAGATTGGAGTTTGAATGAGAGAAATGATTTGAGAGTGTGGGAAGCTAAATTAAACAATAACAAACAAAAACGATTAAGAAAAACCTAAAAATTATGAATTTAAGCTGAAAAACGAGAGCAGGAATCCCGAACAAGGGGTCAAAAACCTAAAATCTTCAAAATTAATCCTACAAAGAAATTTTTACTTCTAAACTACTCTAGGGAACTAATAATGAAGAATGAAAAAGACTAGACTGAAAACGGAGGTCTTTTGACCCAAAACGAGTCAAAAGACAAAATCCGTTACCCTAGACCGTTCTTTTAAAATATAAAAGTTTGCCAAAATTAACCCTACAAAAGTTTTTTATATTTTTCCTACGTACTATATGACTAAAGAAAATTTTCTAAAAAAGAAAAATATTTTTTTGACAATTTTTGTAGTTTTTATGAATTTTTAAAACTTTTAACTAAATTAAATTATAAAAAATACTAAACTATTTTTAAAAATTCTGAAAAATTTACCTAAAATACTAGATCCTACAACTATCCTAAGAAAAATAAGAACCAAAATTTCGGCTTATAAATAAGCCGAAATTAAGCTCGAAAGAGCTTATAGCTTAAATGGGCTAAACAAGGTTAAATACTAAACCACTTGGGACTCTAACGTAGAAGTCCCAAGGGCGCAGCGGTAAGGTTGTAGGTATAAAGAGGGGTGTATGAGGGTTGAGGCGGTCTCGAGCCTTGCACATCGGGTTTCCATCTTGTCTCCTCTCTTTTTTTTCCACAAAAAACTTTTTACACAACTTTGTTAAGCTCCTTGAGCTTAACAATTTTCATAACTACGACTTTTTGAAAATTCTTATAAATAAGCTGAAAAAGGGCTTTTTCAAACAGACAGTAGCTTAAACAAGCTTAATGGCACATGTTGGCTTTTTCTTTTGGCTCTTGTGAACAATAATGAAAAGAAAAGTTGGAAAAGGGTTAAAAACAAATTAACACACAAATAATATGAAACTACTAGGAACAAAAATACGAAGTGAAAGTAAAGCCCCAATAAGCCAGAAGTTGGCTTAAACACTCAGCAGTACTAACTTGAGAGTTAGTACTGCTAGGTAATATGTGGCTTTTTCACTCAATAAGCAATGAAAGACTATAAGCTAAGACAAACAGAAAAAAACCAAGCTAAATAGTATAGAGAATAAAACTTAAACTAATTAAGTCCTAATAAGCTAGAAAAAGAAAATAATAATTTAATACACTAAACTAATGAGATGTCAAAGAGCTACTTGAGCTTAAAAATAAGCAATCAAAAAGAGCTTCCTAAGGTCTGAGCTGATTGAGGCTTATGGTTGGGACCTAGGGTAATCTAAAAAGCTAAAAAGATCTAGGGGCTTAAGGACAAATAAGCTAAAAAGGTGGGCTTGAAAAAGGTGTCTAGCACCAGGGGAAATGAACTAAAAAAAAGGGACTTATATTGACAGCTTAAAATAAGCTGTCAAATAAGCTCAAATTGAAAAACTAGGTTAAAACAGATGAAAAGGGGCTTATGAAAAGCTTATATTCAAAATTCCATTTTCTAAAAACAAATTAAACATGCTGATTTTTGTTCTTGAAAAAGAGCTTTTTCTTTTAAACAGTGACACAAATTTTTGGCAGTTTATGACTTGATGTAATCAATTACTCAAACACTTATTAAATCTTGTTTAGACTCCCAATTGACATACTTTTGAAACAAAAACTCTAGTATATAAGAGCTATCCAATTAAGCTCCTCTGTATCTCTCTTTAAAAAACCAACAATTTTAAAAACACTTATAATACTTGAAAAAATAGTTTTTGACTAACAACTTTGGAAAAAAAAGACTCAAAAGGATTAATGACTTTAAGCCCCAAAGTTAGTCATATGACATCAACCTTACATACGTTTCATTTTTGACTCTTTTGGGCTTAACCCAAACACACTCTTATATTTTAAAAACTGGATTTTAAAACTTATAAAGACTGAATTAAGTTCTAAGTTTTAAAAACAACTACTAAACATGCAAGGTTAAATCATAAAAAGTGAAAAGCACAAACAAATAAGCATTTTAAGAAGCTTATAAGCTAACAACACCAATAAGCTTCCTAGGCAGTTTTTATGCAAGTAGCAAGTGAATGATACATGAGCAACTAAAAGGCATTTTTAAGCATCACTAAACAAAAATAAGCACAATAAGTCATTAATAAGCTAAAAATAAGCAATGCTACAGTAACTTTAAGCAAAAATTTAAAAGGAAGTATACCTTTGATCCTTGCTCAAAACAGGATAAAAGCACCTAAAATAAGCTCTATCTCCTCCCCCCCCCCCCTCCACCCCCCATACCCTTAGCTTATAAATAAGCTAAACTAAGCAACCCAATGAGCCATCCATTCTTGCTCATTCATCCTTAGCTATCAAACAGTACCTTTTCTTTTCCTTCTTGGTTTTCCTTTTCTTAATTCTTGTATAGTAATTCAAACATATTGTAAAGTGGTTTAAGTGAGTTTTAAAAGACTTAACTTTAAGAACTTTGAACAAAGGTTAAAACATCAACTGAATTTTCATTAAACTTTAAAAATACAAGTACATGGAAGTTGAAATACTTAAAAACTTTAAAGCCGAACTCTTAAAAAAAACTACACACTAAGAAAAAACTACTCTCACTAAAAAAAACTCACTTTCTGCCTCAATGGCTTACAAGAGTTTAAATAGAAAAACGAGCTAGGGTTTCCACTTTTTTTTTTCTTGTCTTCACTTGTTATGCTAGTTTGTAGACACAAAATAGCTGTTTGTGTTTGTTGTGAGTGTGTAAACACAAAGTTAATCCTGGCCCTTGGTTATGCTTGGTGCCCACTCAAAATTATCTCAACCTTTGATCGAATTGTGGGAATTAGGATTGCCAAGCTGGATGATAGCCCATGTGGGGGTGGGGTTTAGGATTGTGAAGGGTTTGGAGGGATGTGGGAAGTCAATGGAGTATGAAAGTGACAGGATGTGGGATTTGGGAATTTGGCGGGAAATAGTTGTAGGAGATGTACAGTAATTTAAACGGGGTTGTGAGGTTTATGGTTTTGACACAAATGGTCCCTCAAAGATATACTTATCCTTGCAAATTTCGTCCTTGTGTTTATACAAGTTTGGAAACTTGGCAAAATAACCCCCCAAGTGTTATACTTGGTATCTCATCACAAGTCCTTGTGGGTTATAGGTTTGTTAGGATGGCAGAATTGATCCCTCACAAGATTATCTTTATAACCTTCATTAAATAAGTTTAAGGACTTGGCAATTTTATTACACCCATGGTCCTTGTTAGTTATAACTTCTTGCCATTGGCAGAAACACCCCTTGTGGTTTATACTTTAGGGAATTGGCAGATTGAGCCCTTGCAAGATTTTTCTTCTTTTTCCTTCATTAAATAAGTTAGGGACTTGGCAATTTAAGTCCCTAAACTTATTTTTCTTCACTTGTGGCCTTTGGATTTGTCGGGGTTGACTTTGGGTTGACTTTTTCATTCTTGGGCTTTGTCTTGGCTTTGTCTTTCGTTTTTGTTATTTTAACTTATTTTAAATGGTAATGTGTGTGTATTTAAACAAATACAAAATTCCCCCCATACTAAGACATTTGTCGTGTCCTCACGCAATGCTATGAAGTAAGCATTTAGAAAACTAAGAATCTCAATCACCCTCGACTAATAACCTCGAAAAGTAGCTAAGTGTTCATCGAGGAAGTTAAAGACTCATAAGTTTTGAAAATCCCCGTCTTTACCATTTTTTATATATACACCTATTCCTACACATCTTTTTGTATTTTTCATTTTTCATTAATCAACTAACTAGAATGTTTTGACTTTCGTTATTTAATAACTTTAAGGGATCATAGAACAAGATGCATTTCGATCCGAGAATGCCCCAAAAAGGATAAATTCATCGTTCCCGACTTTTCACTTATTCCAAACCAAGCTTAAAACGAAATCACCGTTAATTATGAGCTAAGATGCTAACACTATATATTTGCTTTTGTAAATACCTTTCACTCCCGACATTTATATCGTAAGGTTGTATGTGCTATTTTGAATTGTCAACCATGGATCAAACATTTTGCAACATTCTATGTTTACGGTTCACCCGAGTAATAATGAGTTTGAAGGCGAGAATCTCCCATGTAGCGACTTTCGTTCTTGGGCTCATCCCAACCTGCGGTTAATGTTGACCAGGCTTTTGACACCCCCCCCCCAAGAGATAGTATCGGGACTCACGGACTTTGGTTTCAAAACTCTCAAAGTTTTACCTGTTATACATTGTTATAAAATATATTAGCAAAGTTCAAAAGCATATTTGGATTTTACCAAAAGAGATCTTTTATTACACACTTAAGAATATCTATAACTATTTACGCAGTTTGTAACCCTTGACTTTTTAGAAGGCTGCAACATCGGTTGTGAGCCGGCAAGATGCAGCAAACTTTTATCAGTCTCGGATTATTATTCTTACTATGGGCTTTCTTTAGAAGGCTGCAACATCGGTTGTTGAGCGGCAGATTGCAGCAAACTGTTATCATACCCACAGTTCATGTTTATTATATTTTTGCATTTTCATCATTAAGTTTTTTTATTTTTTATTTTTATATTGGGAAAACGTCTTTTTGAAAAATTCAAGTATAAATTTGAACTAAGGCTAAAGTTTTTGCTATATACTACATAAAAATTATTGATTTAAGTTTAATTTCCAAGTAGCACGTATATTTAATCAGTTTAGAATCTTAGGAGAAGCGACAAATTACACACGTGAGCTATTAGATTCCAAATTAAATTCCTTGTTTAGCATCCCACTTATAATTAACACTATCATTTTTCGTTCTTCGCGAGTATTTGCGAACGCTTAGTCTAAAAGTTAAGGAACAAGCTAGAGCTCAACACGCTCGATCGAGTCAAAATTTACTCTTATTCTACCCAGCAGGAAAGTCAAAATTGTGACAAAATACTTATTTTATTTTTGAAAATTTTTAAATTTTTTTTTCATTTTTTTGAAATTTTGGTGGTAAAAACGGGATTACGTGAGAAACAACGGCTGCAGGCACAATCAAATCGAAGATCCCCCCATACTAGAATGAAACATTGTCCTCAATGTTTTACGAAGGGTTTCTACGTAAATCCTAAGCCGTTTATGAATTATGCTTAAAGATAGACGTTAGTCGATAAGATTAGGATATCGGAATTCCCAAATGAAGCTGAGGATTGTGAAGCTCTTGTGATCGAAGGATAAATAGCACGAGAGGCTTCAAAAATCCGGGTTATCCTGGACAATACAACACAAAACACAGAACATGGAAAAGGAAAGAGGCAAGCCTCCTCACAACAACAACATCTTTATTCTTAATTACTAAGCTAGCATACTACTACTACTGATAAACTAGGATAAGCATGGGGTGCCTCCCACGAAGCGCTTGTTTAGGGTCACTAAGCTTGACCCAATTCCCTGAATTTAGTTGTCCTTAGGGAAGGTTTGGAGGTCAGGGATATCCATAGCAGGGATATCACCTCCAAAGTAGTGCTTGAGACGATGACCATTTACTTTGAAGTTTGGCCCGGAGTTTTGGGATAACTCAACGGTGCCATACGGAAAAACTTGAACAATGGTAAATGGTCCTGACCAGCGGGACTTCAACTTGCCGGAGAAAATTTTCAATCTTGAGTTAAAGAGGAGGACTTGATCACCGACGTTGAAAACGCGGTTTTTGATCTTTGCGTCATGAATCCTCTTAGTTTTCTCTTTGTAGATCAAAGAATTTTCATAGGCTTGATCACGCAGTTCACTTAATTCATTGAGTTGAATTTTGCGTTGATCACCCGCGGTTTTGAGATCAAAGTTTGCATTTTTAAGGGCCCAGTAGGCTTTGTGCTCCAACTCAATCGGCAGATGACATGCCTTTCCATATACAAGCTTGTACGGAGTACACCCGATGGGTGTTTTGTATGCTGTACGGAAGGCCCAGAGAGCGTCATCCAGTTTGTCTGACCAAGAGGCACGATTTTCGCCCACTGTCCTTTCAAGAATTCTTTTTAAACCCGAGATTCGACTACTTCAACCTGCCCACTTTTCTGGGGGTGATACGCGGTGGAAAGACGATGAGTGACTCCATATTTAAGCATGACCTTTGCAAACTGGTCATTGCAAAAATGTGTTCCACGATCACTGATGATGGCACGGGGGGCACCGAATCTGGCAAAGAGAGATTTAAGAAATTTGCAAACTACTCGGGCGTCGTTGGTGGGGAGCGCCTTTGCTTCAACCCATTTTGACAGGTAATCGACAGCCACAAGTATGTATTTGTTGCCTCTAGAAGATGGGAATGGTCCCATGAAGTCTATGCCCCAAACGTCAAAGATTTCACAAACTTGGATGGAATTTTGAGGATCTTCATCCCTTTGTGAAATTTTTCCTTGTCGTTGGCACGAGTCACAATTTTTAACTAACTCGTGTGCATCCTTGTATATTGAAGGCCAAAAGAATCCGGCATCAAAGACCTTTTTGGCGGTGAGATTTGCACCATGATGTCCCCCTGTGGGTCCATTGTGGCAAGCTTCGAGAATGTCAAGAGCTTCACTTGCCATGCACACCACGCAGGATCATTTGATCCTCACGATTTTGACAAGAAGGGTTCATCCCAGAAGTAGTGTTTGACATTTTGACAAAACTTGCTTTTCTGTTGGGATGACATTCCCTTGACAATGAAGTTCCCCGCATGGTAGTTTGCGAAATCTGCAAACCATGGGGTACTATCAACACGAAGAGCAACCGATCCAAGAGTTTCGAGAGGAAATGTTTCAGTGATTTCCTTGTTCTCGAGTTTATCTTGATGAGGGTTCTCAAGTCTGGAAAGATGATCGGCGGCCAGATTCTCTGCTCCTTTTTTGTCTCGGATGATAACATCAAATTCTTGGAGCAAAAGGATCCACCGCATCAGTCTTGGCTTAGCATCCTTCTTAGCGAAGAGATACTTTATAGCAGAATGGTCGGTATACACTATGCTCTTAGACAAAACAAGATATGACCGAAATTTCTCAAAAGCGTACACTACGGCAAGTAATTCTTTTTCGGTCGTAGTGTAGTGTGCTTGAGCTTCAGTCATGGTTTTGCTGGCATAGTGTATTGGTTGGAAATGCTTGTTCTTTCGTTGCCCTAGGACTGCCCCAATTGCAAAATCACTTGCATCACACATGAGTTCGAAGGGCAAGTCCCAGTCGGGAGCAATCAAAATCGGAGCCTCGGTCAATTTTCTTTTAAGTGTATTAAAGGATTCGATACACTCTTTTGAGAAGAAAAATGGAGTCTCTTTTTCAAGCAGGTGAGTCATTGGGCGGGCTATTTTTGAGAAGTCTTGTATGAATCGTCGGTAAACGGCATGGCCCAAGAAACTTCGGACACCTTTCACAGTAGTCGGGTAAGGGAGCTTGGCGATAACGTCAACTTTACGCTCGTTCGACCTCAATTCCTGACTTGGAGATTTTGTGTCAAGAAATACAAGCCTTCATCACCATGAAATGGCTTTTCCTCCCAGTTTAAGACCAGATAGGTGTCTTCACACACGTTTTTTTTAACATTTTGTCACAAATGGGAATAGGATGTAGAGAAAAGTTTCCCTGAAGACTGAAAAGTCATCCATAACACTTCATCGTTTTTTCGATCATGTCGTGGATGATTGCCATCATAACATGTTTGGAAGTGCCGGGTGCATGCACTAGCCAAAAGGCAGCCACGATAGGCAAATGTTCCGTATGGGCAAGTTTAAAGGTTGTCTTTTCTTGATCATTTGGGTCTTGGGAATTCTGGAAATAACCTCGAAATGCCATCGAGGAAACATGAATGGTTTCCCGCGAGTCTTTCGAGCATTTGGTCATGAAGGGGAAGTGGGAAGTGGTCCTTTCGGGTAGCCTCATTCAACTTTTCTCATAGTGATGCAAACTTCCACCCTGTGACCAATCGAGGTGGTATTAAGGATCATTTTTCATCATTCTTGACGACTGGTCATGCCACTTTTTCGGTCACAATGCACGTGACTTACCCATAGACTGATCGAGATCGGATAAATCAATTACGGGCGTTAGAAGCTTTTCAACTTCTTTCTTGATGAGTCGTGGATTTTCGGATTTACGGCATTTGTTGCTGACTCCATCGGTTGTAGTCCATATTCCATGAGAATTTTGTGAGAGTAAAACTTGGGTTGATACCCCTTGATATCAGAAAGTTTCCAAAGAGATGGGCTCACTTGTGGGACTTAAGAACCTCGATTAGAGATGCTTTTTCCTGTATTTTTTAATCCTTTTGCAATTTTTGACGGGGAAACTTGTCGTTACCCTCCAAAAAATGCCATATTCTAAATGTGGTGGCAAGTCCTTGAGCTAACCTAGGGGGTCTCTTTAACTGAGAGATTGTTTATTGTTTGCTCACAAAATCTTAAGATCTTTTTGAGTTTCAGGAAAATAATTTCCTTGAAGAGGTGGTTATGGTTCACTATTAAGAATTGATTCGAGGAGAAGTATGTCCCCTTCAGGGTCATAATATGTTGGATCAACTTCCGGTGAAGTTGGATCATCCTCTAAAGCAAGGAAGAGTCGTTTTTTTCTTATAGGCTCTTTGAAAAGGAGAAAATCACTGTTCCCCAATGGAGTTAAAGCGGAGAGGATGTAGAGACGATTGGATCAATAGTAAGGAGTGGGAGTGACCACTCGAGATTCATATTTGGAGAAACCAAGAACTTCTTGAGTGATTCTTCACAAGCCATATCAATGACGTCAATTCGGTTTGCCGTCATATGATTGTAGTTAGCCGTGTACCTCGAAGTTTGGTCCAGATTGAATGTAATGGCCTCTCTGCCAACACGAAGGGTTATCTCACCTTCGTATACATCGATTAATGCACGACTGGTCTTTAAGAAACTCCTCCCGAGAATCAAAGGTACTCGGGGGTCTGGCTCAAAATCGACGACTACGAAATCTGCAGGAAATTGGAACTTTCCCACCGTCACATAGACGTCTTACAGCCGATACCAATCTGTTCAGAGATTGACGGTCGCTAGCTCTTAGGTCATGACGAGTCGGGAGTTAGTTCGGGAAGAGAGAGATTTTTCCAGACGGAATATGGCATAAGATTAATGCTTGCGCCTAGATCGACCAAGGCGTTGCATGTATTAATCCCGGAAAATTCACATGGAATAAGAAATCGGCCAGGGTCTCCAATTTCTTTTCGGTACTTGTTTAGGTATGGACTGCTGGCCAACTTCTCATTCAATGGGGTTCTAGCCATTTCACTCAACTTTTCTTTGTTTCCGATTAAAGTTTTTAGAGTCGAGGCGAATTTTGGCATAAGCATCAAGGCATCCGTAAAGCTAATTTCGAAACTCAAATCCCGAAAGATTTCATAGAATTTCTCAATTTGGTCGTTAGCTTTCTCACGACGTCTTTCATCATTTCTTCTTGAAGGAAATGGAATTGATGCTTTTTGGTTAGGCCTTGAAGCACTAACTGGAGCATTTGCGGGCTCAGAGATTGATTCATGATGGACAACAGGGACAACCGGAGGTGGGACGTCTTCGGTGCTTCCGTTATTAGTAGGAGGCATCGTGTCCTTTGTGACCTCGGTCTCACGTTCCATTACTTTAGGAGAAGAAGTAATAGGAATCGTGGGTCCCTTGTAAGCTACACCACTTCGAGTGGTAATACCCTTTAAATCCTCCTTCGGGTTAGTAACGGTGTTACTAGGGAGAGTTCCCGAAGTAGAGGCGGTATTCATCTTGATAAAGTTACCTAGCATACTTTCAAGTCTTTGATTTGAAGTAGCCAAGTTGTTCAATTGAGTTTGCATGTTTTGACCTTGAGTTTGCAAAACTTGATTTTGGTTTTGCATGTTCCTCATAACCGCATCATTAGCCTTTACGTAGCTATCAAAATCGGTTTTAGACACACCATGTGTCTGAGGAGCTGGAGCTTGATAGGCGGGAGCTTGATAAGCAGGAGGTTGAACAACCTGAGGTCGATAGATTTGACCTTGATTAACCGGGGGTTGGTAAGCTGGAGCTTGATTGAAATTCCCTCGGTTTTGGTTGTAACGATTCTGATTGTTTCCTTGATTTTGCACATTATGATTGTTTTGAACGGGAGGAAAACCGGGAGGTCGAATTTGATTTGAAATCGGGGCTCGATAACCGGTGTTTCCTTGGTTGAAGTTAGCTGCGGCTGCTTGAGAGACATATTCTTGAATATTATCTCGATAAACATTGCTAGTTGTGGCTGACAAGTTTGGTAGGAATTGTGCACCACCGCAAGTAAAACAAACATTCCTCAACCGCTTTGACAGGAGTAGGAGCGGGAGATTGATTTTTCTTATCAAGGAGTAAAGCTTTCACCATATCTTTCAGCTCAGCAACTTCGGAAGAGATTCCGGAGGTGGAAGTGCTCGAACTCACTTTGGCAACAACCGGTTTGTTATGTAAATTACGAACTTTGGATTTGCTTTCAATGATTCTTAGGCAATCACGAGGCATTTTGTCCAAAAAGTTGCCACCCGCGGCGGAATTTAACGAATCTTGATCGTTAGAGTTCAAGGCATTATAGAATGTATCAAGTTGATGCAACTCAGAAAATCCATGATGTGGACATGCCCGAAGAAGATCGTTAAATCTATCCCATGCTTCATAAAACGTCTCATCAAATCTTTGTTGAAATCTCGTGATTTCATTCTGAAGATTTGTTGTTTTGGAAGGAGGGAAAAATTTGTTGTTGAATTTTTGAAACAAAGATCATCACATGTTTGATCGATCGAGGGGGTTCTTTCTCAAAGCCAAAATCTGTGCTGCCCCTGAGGGAAAATGGGAAAAGGCATAAGCGTTTACCGAGTACTCGGTCGTACGGGAACGTTTCATAGAAGTGATCTTGTTGAAATATCGGATGTGGGCATGAGGATCTTCTTTGTCATGTCCGAAGAATTGCTTGTTTTGAACGAGGTTGATTAAACCATGCTTCAACTCAAAATTAGCATTGATTTCAGGAACTACAATTGCATCCTCGTACCCCTCGGTGGGTGCTTCGAGCAATTGAGCCATAGTCCGGTTATCATCCATCGGAGGTGGCGGGAGGAGGGTGGATTCTTTCAAAGTGGTCTTCAAGATTGGAATGGCTCTCTAACAAAGCTGGTGGGGCCTGTTGTTGATGGTTAAGATTTCGAGTTTGGGAACGAGTTGTGCATACACTAAAAAAGGTAATTTTCAATATTTTTTTTGTGTTTTTGGTTTATCAAAATAAATTCACATTTATTTTAATTATACGGACACGAAAAAGACAACTTAAACCTAATAATCGACAAGCTTCTCGGTAACTCTTCGAAAAGAAAAACGCACAAAGGAGCGGAGGAATAGGAAAGCGCGAAGCTATTAAAAACCTTTTTCCTTTAGGGTCGTAGTTCCTAGGAATAACCCGCCTTATACCCCTCTTATAGTTTGTTTATCCTTTAAAAGGTGAACCGTACCTCGCAAGTGACACAAAAGGCAAGTTTTTAAATCTTTTGTTCGAGTTGGGAACCAACAAGTTCACCGGAAGTTATTATGATAATACCTCAATTGAGAATATTATATTTTGGTATTTTTACCAATTTGTGAATTTTATTTATAATTAAAGACAATGTTTTTATATTTTTTTAGTTTTTCTTTAAATGATAATTATACAAAAAAAATGAAAATATTTTTGTACTTTTTTTTTTGGATAATATTCACAGATTCAAACACAACTTGTCAAACGTAACGATTGTCGGTTTCACAGCCTCTTCCCCCCCCCCCCCACCCCCCCCCCTTTCCCCTTTTTCCCCCCCCCCCCCCCTTTACCCGGCACGGCGCAAAAATTGATTGTCTACTTGTTAAGACTTATATATATAATATAATAAAATATAAAATATATATAATCTAAAAAACAACAATAATCAATAAAACCGAGAAGTAGTATAGAATGTTCCCGGGTCGTTTATCCCCAACGAGGCTGGACTGGAGAATCGATACGTCGGAAGATTGGAGATGAAAATGTGAGAAATGATTTGAGAGTGTTGGAAGATAAATTAAACAATAACAACAAAAACGATTAAAAAACTAAAATTATGAATTTAAGATGAAATACGAGTGAAGAAATCCCGTAACAAGGGGTCATCAAACCTAAAATCTTCAAAATTAAATCCTACAAAGAAATTTTTACTTATAAATACTCTAGGGAACTAATAATGAAGAATGAAAAAGACTAGACTGAAAACGGAGGTCGTTTGACCCAAAAACGAGTCAAGACAAAATCCGTACCCTAGACCGTTCTTTTAAAATCAACAAGTTTGCAAAATTAACACCTACTAAAGTTTTTTTATTTTTCGACGTAATATACGACTAAAGAAATTTTCATAACAAAAGAAAAAAATATTTTTTCTGATAATTTTTGGTATTTTTTAGAATTTTTAAAACTTTTAACTAAATTAAATTATAAAAATATAAATATTTTTAAAATTCTGAAAAAAATTACCTAAAATAACTTAGATCCTACCAACTATCCTAGAAAATATAAAATAAGAAACCCAAAATTCGGCTTATAAATAAGCCAAAAATAAGCTCAAAAGAGCTTATAGCCAAACGGGCTAAAAAAGGGTTAAATACTAAACCACTTGGGACTCTAACGTAGAAGTCCCAAGGGCACAGCGGTAAGGATGTTGGTATAAAGAGGGGTGTATGAGGGTTGAGGCCCGGGTTCGAGCCTTGCTCACCCGGGTTTCCCCTTGTCTCCCCTTTTTTTTACAAAAACTTTTTAAACAACTTTGTTAAGCTCCTTGAGCTTAACAATTTTCATAACTACGACTTTTTGAAAATTCTTATAAATAAGCTGAAAAAGGGCTTTTTCAAACAGACAGTAGCTTAAACAAGCTTAATGGCACATGTTGGCTTTTTCTTTTGGCTCTTGTGAACAAATAAGCAAAGAAAGTTGGAAAAAGGGTTAACACAACTTAACACACAAATAATATGAACTACTAGGAACAAAATACGCAAGTGAAAGAAGCCCAATAAGCAAGTTGGCTTAAACACTCAGCAGTACTAACTTGAGAGTTAGTACTGCTAGGTAATAATGTGGCTTTTTCACTCAATAAGCAATGGAAAGGACTAATAAGCTAAGACAAACAGAAAACCAAGCTAAATAAGTAATAGAGAATAAAAAACTATAACTAATAAGCTCCTAATAAGCTAGAAAAAGAAAATAAGCAATTTACTACACTAAGCTAAATGAGACAGTCAAAGAGCCTACTTTGAGCTTAAAAATAAGCAATCAAAAGAGCTTCCTAAGTATGAGCTTGTTGAGGCGTATAGTTGACTCTAGAGGTAATCTAAAACAGCTAAAAGATCTAGGGGCTTAAGGACAAATAAGCTAAAAAGGTGGGCTTGAAAAAGGTGTCTAGCACCAGGGGAAATGAACTAAAAAGGGGACTTATATTGACACCTTAAAATAAGCTGTCAAATAAGCTCAAATTAAAAAACTAGGTTAAAACAGATGAAAAGGGGCTTATGAAAAGCTTATATTCAAAATTCCATTTTCTAAAATCAAATTAAACATGCTGATTTTTGTTCTTGAAAAAGAGCTTTTTCTTTAAACAAGTGACACAAAATTTTTGGCAGTTTTGACTTGATGTAAACAAATTACTCAAACACTTTTAAATCTTGTTTAGACTTTCACAAATGACATCTTTTGAAACTAAAACTCAAGTTATATAGTGCTTATCCAAATAAGCTCTTTGTATCTCTCTTTAAAAACCAACAATTAAAAACACTTATAAAACTTGAAAAAACAGTTTTTGGACTAAACAACTTTGGAAAAACAGACTCAAAAGGGCTTAATACTTTAAGCCAAAGTTAGTCATATGACACCAACCCATAACCTTCCATTTTTGACTCATTTTGGGCTTAACCCAAACACCCTCTTATATTTTAAAAACTGGATTTTAAAACTTATAAAGACTGAATTAAGTTATAAGTTTTAAAAACAAATTATTAACATGCAAGGTTAAAAATCATAAAAAGTGATAAAGCAAAACAAATAAGCATTTTAAGAAGCTTATAGCTAAAGGCACAATAAGCTTCCTAGGCAGTTTTTATGCAAGTAGCAATGTGAATGATTAACTATGAGCCATCTTAAAAGGCATTTTTAAGCATCACTAAACAAAAATAAGCAATTAAGTCTTTAATAAGCTAAAATTATAAGCAATGCTTCAGGAACTTTAAGCAAAAATTTACAAGGAAGTATACCTTTGATCCTTGCTCAATCAGGTAATGCACCTAATAAGCTCTAATCCTACCCTTAGCTTATAAATAAGCTAAACTAAGCAACCCAATGAGCCATCCATTTTTGCTCATTCATCCTTAGCTATCAAACAGTACCTTTTCTTTTCCTTCTTGGTTTTCCTTTTCTTAATTCTTGTATAGTAATTCAAATAGATTGTAAAGTGGTTTAAGTGAGCTTTAAAAGACTTAACTTTAAGAACTTTGAACAAGGTTAAAAATCAACTGAACTTAATTTTTTTTCTTCCATGAAACTTTAAAAAATTAACAAGTACATGGAAGTGAAATACTTAAAAACTTTAAAGCCGTCTCTTAAAAAAAATACACACAAGAAAAAAATACTTCTTACTAAATAAAAACTAACTCCCCTTTGCCACAATGGTTACAAAGCTTAAATAGAAAATGAGCCAAGTTGCTCTTTCACTTCTTGTCTTCACGGTTGTGCTAGTTGTAGACACACACAGCTGTTTGGGTTTGTGTGAGTGTGTAAACACAAAGTTAATCTCTGGCCTTGGTTATGATTGGTGCCCACTCAAAATTATCTCAACCTTTGATCGAAATTGTGGAATTGGATTGACCAAGCTGGATGATAGCCCATGTGGGGGTGACGGTTTAGGATTGTGAAGGGTTTGGAGGGATGTGGGAAGTCAATGAGTAGTGAATTGTGACAGATGTGGGGTTTGGGATTTTGGAGGGAAATAGTTATAAGAGATGTACAGTAATTTAAACGGGGGTGTGAGGTTTGTGGTTTTGACACAAATGGTCCCTCAAAGATATTCTTGTCCTTGCAAATTTCGTCCTTGTGTTTATACAAGTTTGGAAACTTGGCAGAATAACCCCCCGAATGTTATAAAGGGCTTTGCATCCATGGTCCTTTTGAGTTATAGGTTTAGAGCCTTGGCAGAAATGGCCCTTGTGGTTAATACTTTGGTGGATTGGCAGTTTTGATCCTTCACAAGATTTTCTTTTTATTCGTCATTATATTATGTTTTGGGATTGGCAATGTTTAGCCCCAAAAAATTTTTTTCTCTCAACTTTTTGAATTTGACTTTTGTCGGGGTTGACTTTGGTTGAATTTTTCACAACTTGGGCTTTGTCTTTTCATGCTTTTCCCATTCCGTGTTGGTTTTGTAGTTTTGGCTTCGTTTTTCGTCCTTTCTTTGATATCCGTTCATGACAACACAATTAGCATTAACATGCATATATTTGTGCATTTTAAGTCCGTTTTTGGTTTTTTTAAATTGTTTTTAAGGTAAAAGTCGTGTGTATTTAAACGCATAACTCGCCCAATTCATAACTTTACGAAGGTAATGAACTTTGGCACGATAATGTCTAGCACCTTTAGTGATTCCTGATTCATTAGCTATAGTAATGGCTTCGGTATTGTCACAATACATCTTTATAGGTTCTTCAATTGTGGGAACAAATGCCAAGCCCAAAAAATAAATTTTCTAATCCAGGACCGCCTCCTTTGAAGGTCGGTAAGCAGCTTTATATTCAGCTTTTGCAGATGAGGTACGAATATGCTTTGCTTTGTACTTTTCAAGTCCACAACACCTCCATTTAAAACGAATACATATCCTGTCTGAGACTTGAGGTCATCAGCATCCGTCAAATATCTTTCAAATTTTAATAGTAGATAACGATGGTACACATTGATATAGAAAGAATGATATATATCACATCATAGAAGGTTTTTCGGAGGTTACATCCTATAATTTCTTAATTTGTTTCGATGTGTGTGTTTGTCAAGTGTAGATGCAGTAGTAAGTAGTTGCGGTAAGCATTTACTGTAAGTAGTAGCTGTAAAAAGTATATGTTTTTTCCAAGACTGTCAAGATCGCGATCCCATCTGGGATCGTTTTTGTCTTTGCAAGATCGAGATCGTAAGATCGGATCGAGATCGTAAGATCCTACCAATTTAGCATGTTCTGTAAGCAACGGATAAACGAGTCAAACTATTTTTATTTCTACTCATCATCAAAGACAAATTTATATAATATCCTCTTGAAAATGTCAAAGTTCAAATTTAAAATAACAAAGTAAAAGTAAAACACAAAAAAGTCAAGTTTCAATCGTCACATTCACGATTTAGCGGAATAAAATTACATAACATGCGTAATAAACGTCTCAAAACAAAGTACATCACTAGTATCACTACAATTAAGCTATCTAAATTAAAACTATGTGAAGGTAAAAGAAAAAACAACAATTACCTGTAAGAAACTTTTTGCTTCAGGTAACTAGAACATGAGAAGAAGAACCCTAATTTGTTTCATGTAATTTCAATTTGGAGAAAGTAGATAATTATGTTTATTGATTAGAAAATCTGGAAATGAAACGTCAATACTTGTTACTGAGATCAGCGGACTCGTATTGTTCTTTTTCGGGCCTAAAAATAGTAATGGGATAGTAAGTATGTAAGTCGGTAAGTTAGTAACTTGGTAAAAAAAATAAGAATAATTTTTTTTTGTAAACTCGTATCGACACGCGATCTTACGATCCTACGTGCGAGTTTACGATCCTACTTACGATCCTACCTCTGATGCGATCCTACACCGATCCTACACGATTTTATCAGGTGGGCACGTAAGATCGTACGATCTTACGTGTAAACTCGCGAGTTTGACAGCCTTGGTTATATATAATAAGGGTCATCACTCATCTGTTACTTTTGTCCTAGCCACTAACCCGAAACACCCGACCCGATTACCCTCGACCTGAATCCCACCCAAATCCGATAACCTGACTCTTTATCAGGTCAGGTTGAAGGTTAGTTATTTCTAACCAAAACCCGACTCAACCCGACCCGATAAGACCCGATTACCCAATAACCCGACCCGATAACACCCCTAATTGCAACTTACCATTATTAAATATAAGTCCATATAAATTAGTGATTTATAAAAATGTCAATGTAAACCAATAGGGGTGACCCAGCGATAAAAACGATAGCCTTCTAAAGTGGAGGTTAAGAGTACTAATCGAACAGGGAGAAAATTAATCTCCTTGTGGCTACGGAGGTTA
>BQNB010074774.1:0-20378 GCA_026074375.1 Tanacetum coccineum | reverse complement strand
TTTAACATTTCAACACAAACACACAAAAATACCCCTCTAATCATAACACCTCATAACATCACTTTTTTAGGACCACCATTTTTCTTTTTGTTCATCTTTAAACAATTAAAAAAATACAAATTATAATTAAAAAAAATAAAAATAAAATAAAATAAAAAACCCCTTTTTAGCCCCTTTCTCCTCCACCCATTTTTCATCTTCTTCATCTTCTTTGAGACAAAAAAAACACACACAAGCACGCAGTACACACACACACAATCAAAACACACACACAAGTCCATTTAAAACGAAAAAAAAGAAAGCGCTGCGTTGCAGCGTTGGTGAGGCAACGCTAGCCCCAACGGCGTGGTGTTTTCATCAACAGCGGTATCATAACGCCCCCAACGCCGTTGCCACGTGGGCATAACGTCGGTTGGGGCGTTATGGTACCGTGTGCTCTTATGAGGGCATCCACAATGGTGAACCTTTTAAAAGGTCTAAAAATTTATTGAGGGTGTGTTTGGTATACAATCCAGAATAACTAATGGTATGACTTTGATTAGAGGGGTGTATGGGATTTGGGATATTAATTCCATTAGTTTTGTTTGGTATAAAGTTATGGGTATAACTATCACATTAAATAGGGTCCATTTAAGGTGTATAATTTCATAAATTTGTAGTGAAAATAATAATAATTGTGGGCCCCAAAGAAATGGTTAACAAAAGACACCCTTATCCCATGGAATGGATCTATCATTGATGGAATGATAGATCAAGAATGAATTCTAACCAAACAATTAATATAACTATCATTGTCATTGTTTGATTCCTATACCCTTCAAACAAACGGCTCCTCAATCATTAATTTATAATGCTTTTGATTTCATAAACCTTTTTGCACTATGCATGAACCTTTTCAAGTTTATAAAATGCTTAAGAATTAAGCATGCATTAAATTATAAAAGGGTCTAAGATTTTATACATCTTCATTCCACATAGATATGAAACATTAACTCACTATGGTTAAAACAAATTATAAACTTTTTCATGTGTTTTAAACCTTTTCTTGAAACCACCATAGTGGATGTCCTCAGAGAGTTCTCTCTAATGAGCTCTCAAAATTCATGAGTAACATCAAATAAACACTCAAAACCCTCATATGATTTTACCCTACAAAGACCTGTAACGAGATCCATAAGTCGGGACCATAACATTGTGACTTATCTTTCCCATGTTGGTCGTAATCATTTACTTCCAATCTAGTCAATGTCAGATTACTTCCAATCTAGTCAATGTCAATTTTTACCATAGAAAACCATATTAAGTTATGTTTAATGAAACAATCACAAGGTAAAAATGTAGTGATGTAGGGTATGTTTGGTTCGGGTTTCCTGTCAATTTAAACCTACAGATAAAGTACCAGTTGAGTTGATCGATTGATTTTATGGGTTTTAATTTCTGACATGAAACCCCTACCTACACGAATATAAACAAGTATGGGCCGAGTATAAACAGGTTTTCGGTCGACCTATCTAACTTTTTTATTAAAAATGTCATGTACGGGTTGGGAATGAGATAAACTGGTCGACTCACCAACTCATTTTTTTATAAATAAAAACATAAATATATTTGATTATACTTGTTAAATAGATTAAACAGGTCAACCCGTGAACCCGTTTAACCTGTTTAACACGTGTAATGTAAAAACTTGTTTAGATAATCGGGTTAAATGGGTCAACCCAAAACCCGTGTAACATGTTCAACCCTTGTAACTTATATAACCCATTATCTCATTTATAGGGTCAAGTAGGCCGTCTTCGTGTTATGTGTAAACATGTTAGAGTTGGCATTACTGACTTGATTATTTAAACGGGTCCTCTTTTGATCGAGATTTTCTAACACGTCAACTTGTCAACCCGAACCCGTCACCTCTCACCCACTCGAATTTCCACACCTTTGTTGCATGCAAAGTAGTACGAGTGTTATCTTCTTCACTTTATTTTAAACTTAAAAAAGTGGCAACTTTATCTTATTCCTTATCCTTCATCTCCTCCTTAGAGCTTTGGGTACCATAACATATTACTCGCGCCAATCCTATGTAGAGTTTCACTGACGCCGCCAGTGTGTGTGCCACAATACAGAAAGTTGCGTGAGTTAGTGTGTTTGTGAGTAAACTAGTGCACACTAGTTGGTAGGGGTGAGCATGGTTCGGTTTGGTTCGGTTTTTGTATAAAACCGAAACCGAACAGAAAAATTTTCGGTTTTTTATTTCTAGAAACCATTCGATTTTTGTTTTGTGTCAGTTTGGTTTTTCGGTTTTTGGTTTATATTCTGTTTGGGTTTTTGGTTTTTTCGGTTTCTATACGATTTATCGAGCTTTACTTTTACAAAGTCAATTGAGAATATACCATAAACCAACACCTTCAAAGCTTTAAAGAAAGTTTCTTTAAGAAACAATCCAAACATGAAAAACAAAAAACACAACAATGATAAAAAAAAACAAATGACCATATAAAATCCTAAAAAAATTGTTTATGTGTTATAAAGAAACACAATAACAACGATAAAAACCTAATGAATACAAAAAACTTTTAGAAGAGAACTTATTATGTGTTCTAAATGGCATGTTCAAGAAGTATATGAAACAAAGAGTAGTTACTCGACATGGTATAGTTAATCTAGTGGAGCATATTCATCGTCCCTTAGCTTCGATCATAAATTATTTTTGTTCTCATGTTTATAAAAATCGGTTCGGTTTATATTGGTTTTTTTAAATGCTAAAACCAAACCGAACCAAAAACTTCGGTTTTTTCAAAATCCGAAAACCGAACCATCGGTTTTTTAATCGGTTTCGGTTTTTTAGGTTTCGGTTATTCGGTTTTTTTCAGTTTAGGTTTGGTTTTTCGGTTTCTTGCACACCCCTACTAGTTGGAAGAAAAGAGGAAGAAAAACGAGCCGTTTGGATCCAACGGCTAAGGTTTTTAAAAGTTCATTTTTCATAACAAAAAATAAACTCCACTTTTCACACTATATATATATATATATATATATATAATATATATATATATATATATATATATATATATATATATAATATATATATATATATATATATATATCCTTATACACTTCCATTTTACACACAATTCACTTCCAATATCACACGATTTACATACAAACACTAAAAAAATGTCTCAAAACCCAAACGACGCGTTTTTTTTAAACCCTCTCAATATGTCTTCGTCACAACAATCGTCCTCCTCAAACTTGGCTACACCTTTGTCACAACACTCGATATTTTGTCTCAATTCCTCCGTATGGTACCCAATATGTTATGCCGACGTACACACCAGATTAACTATATGCACATCAACTTACTTATCATCAAACCAAACAACTCAACGCCAACTTTCAAAATCTTCCAAAGTAATTCACCACAATTCTATGAATCACATCAATCACAACCATCACAATCTACACAACCACCACAACAAACACAATCATCATAACTAGCTACACAAGATCCACGGGAAAAACGTAGAGGAAAACGACCCGCCGAAAAATCGTCCGTTGACATTTTCATGGACGAGGAAGAGGAGCCAAAAGAAGTACAACAACAAACCCGTTGGACGGCGGCGGAAGAAACGTGCCTAGCCACGTGTTGGGTGGCCGTCTCTGAGAGTAACGAAATCGGCTCCGATCGTGGTTTCGATTCATTTTGGTGGCAAGTTCTCGAATACTTTAACGAATCTTCGCCCGTTCAACGTACCAATGAGATAATAACGAGGAAGTGGGTTACGATGAACGATAATTGTCAAAGGTTCAACGCGATATACAAGCGTTTTAACCGTTTAGGCCCTAAAAGCGGGGTAAACGAGACGGGTCTTCTTGCTCGTTGTAGGGCGGCATTTCGTGAAGAGTTAGAACAAAAAGTTTACTCAAGAGCACGCATGGCGTATATTCAGGACCCACCCCAAATGGGATTCGCCTGAATCGGTTAATCCAGATGATGCGACCGGGCATCCTGAACTATTCGGCGATGACGCGAGATAACGTCTATCGGGCAAACCCCGAAATGCCAAAAAATCAAATCGAACACCACGTTGAGCTTCGCGAGAAGTCACTCGCAAGATTTATCGAAGATTTTAGGATCTGAGTTTAGACGCACGTGAAGCCGCCGAAAAGGCATACGAGGTGAAGAAGCAAAAAGACTTGACTATAATGCAACGTAAAGAACTAGAGTTTCTCATACTTAAAACCGACGGTATATCGAAAACACAAACCACCCTAATCAAGAGGAAACAAGATGAAATAATGAGAAAATATGACGAAGATGACGATTACTTATTGTATTTTTTATGTTTCATATTTTTTTATCTCGTATCTTATCATTATTGCATTTTATTTTATTTTATTAACAAGTGGTAAAAAGCTTGGGACTATCATCGGCAAAATGTGAGAAGTCAAACTTAAATCGTGGTTGGTGTAAACAACACTCAAGCAACCACGCCAACCTCTTCGAAGAGGGAGGGCTTTACCCGGTTTGAGTCTGTGTGGCGGTGGGCTCAAACCCCATGGATTAGTCAGACTAAAGGTCGGAGACCATGGCAACACAAAACCAATATCAAAGAAGATTATCACAAATGTAGCATAATAGCATGAAATAATTACTCAGTAACTTACAATATCCATCAATAAACCTAGCATCAACCAAAACAAATGGTACCTAGTTAATCCACTAATAACATAACAACATAACAACATAAAAACAATCTCAAACTCAAATGGGTATCTAAGAAATCAGCTATATTACACAAATCTTGAACTAAAAAGTCATAAAAATCATACTTTTTTGCAGAATAATCTAAAAAACCAAAATGGGTATTCAAGAAATCAAGAAACCAACGCAAATCTTGAAGTAAAAAGTAGTAATAAAAATCAAACCTTTCCACCAAGATAAATAGTTTCCATATCAACAGCAACTGAATGAGCCATTGCAGCCATGGTCTTCTTTCTATTTTTAGTAACTAGTTGGATACCCGCGCATAGCAGCGGTGATAATTTTTTTTGACCTAACTCTCCTCACAATTCTCTACCCGCTAAGTGAATTCGTTTCACAACACTTCGAATGTATACGTGTCCGTTGTATGTGTTTGTTTGGGTTTCCCGTAGCTTTCCCGCAACACCATATTAACATCACCATTCTCGCATGTAAAAGACTCTCACACAGTCTCTTACCAATTAAACACTCTCTTCAAATGTATATAATTTTTACAAAATAAGTTTGTATTCAAATTAAGGTTAAAGTTGTAAAAAATTTAAATCAAAATAAAATAAACCCATTAAAAATGTAAAAAACTAAAAATATATCAAAATGAATGTTGAATTAAAGAGAATTTTTTTTTAAAATATGGTGAAATTATATCATAACAAAAATTAATAGATAAAAAAATATTCCAATTGGAAAATAAGGGTGATTTTTTAATTAAGATGTGACACATGTCACTCTATGATGTATTTTTTAAAATTGAGATGGATAATCAAGATTACACCTCCTTATCTTAATTTTTTATGAACTCCACAACTTAAATGCTTTAAGTTTCTAGCGTCTTGCTAGTCTTTTTTTTCTATATATTCCATCTTTGCCGTTCAAAAAAAAAATGCTTTATATAATAGTATAGATATCTTCTTTTTTTTATCTATAAATTCTTCATACATGTATGAATGCCAAAAGTTTGTAAACTTTAATGGGTTGTTTTGTTTGTTATAAAATGAAGCTTTAGAGCCTCTCATTATTCCATATCACACAACGTCATAACCACTTTTAAAACGCAACGCAAACAGTCATATGGCACATTCCTAGAACGTCAAATGAGAAAAAACATTGAGCAAACAGATGACATCTTGATTCAAACACATGAACAAATGAAAAAGTGAATGTACTCGGAATGGCTGCAACCTCAACAAGTTACCCCGCCAATATGCAAGCGTTTTCACCTTTAATCGAACCCGCTCAAAAACGGTGGCAACTGAGGCCGCCATGGCTGCAACCTTAACAGGTTTCCCTGCCAATATGCAGGCATTCTCAAATTTGATTGAAACAATTTAGACTCATCACCGCCGACTATAAACCCAGACAGGGCGAGGGCCTTCACTCCCTCCGAGTTCCTCCCCTGAGTTATAAGAGGCGGAAGATGCTCATCAGCGAAACGCACTATAAGAAGTGTCCATATCATTGTATAGGAGGCTCAGATAGGTTGACAATCGAATAAAGAGGATACATCCGCCATGGCTGCAACCGAAAAAAGTTACCCCGCCAAGATGCGGACAATCTTAGATTTATTGAAGCCACTCAAACTCATCACAGCCTGTTACAATCGATATGAGCATAACTCATATCTCATAAGCAGAATCTTCTGCCGCAAAGCAGATGAAACAACCCCTAAAAAATCATGGCTCAAATAAAAATCTGCAAGGTAGATCTAAACAACCAAAAAATAAGGATACATAAGCCATGGCTGCAACCGTAATAAGTTGCCCCGCCAAGCTGCGTAGAATCTCAACTTTTACCGAACCCACTGAGACTCATCACAAACAATCAATATCAGCCTCATCCTTATCTAACAAAACAACGAAACCCCAATGTTAAAAACTGAAAACAGTATAAGAACATCTAATCTCAGATTTTACGAAACAAAGAAAACTCCTAGAGTTTATAAAAACCACTAAAATCTATAAAAAAAAACCCAAAGTCAATACAACCCCCAAATTCTAACAAAACCCTAACTTAAAATTTCAATCTTTTTAATTTTGTATAAAGAATTTGATACCTTTGTTTATGTTTTTGGATGAGGATGATTCCAACTCAAACCAACACACAGCCGCTCATAACATCATCAGCCGAAAACATCAATTAGGACACGGATCAAGAATAAACGCGGGTAGCAAAACCCCCCCAAGATTAGAACCCTAACTCTCGATCTCATGTATGTGCCCGTGAGTTCTGGAAGAATCCGCTGGGATGTGTTGGTCTACTTCTAGATTCATATGGAAGGGCAGAGGCAGAGGTTTAAAAAAACAAATAATACTAAGAAAAGGACGGATGAATTTGGGCCAGGGCAAGCAGCCCACGCAAGAGAGGAAGCAGCCTGATGTCAAAACGACATCGGATTTAAGCACAAATAGGAATTTAGAGTGTTTGTAAATAATGTAAAATAAAAAAAAATAGTGGTTGAGATCAAAACTTGCTTCACCACCACTTACACCCGCCTCCCTCCAATTGACCTCTCCGATTCATTCCCCCAAATTAAATTCTCAGACCTCCCAATCCCCCCTAAACCAAATCCAATAAAAGGGTATACTACTACATACTAATTTCATTTCGAGTGTGCTTTATTTATTATCAATACATCTTCAGTAAATGCATATGTGAAAATTTAGCTTATCTTACGCGTAAAAACGAATGAATTAAATTTCTAGAAACTTCACAAGTATCATTTAGTTCTGGAAGTCGAGTGGTTGGGTTTTTTAAAGTTTAGTAGTCTAAAAGTCAGTTGGAATAAATCTGGTTGTGTCAGCTTTTTGGTCTTGGTCTATATACTGACCTGCTATTACTCTAAGGGCAGACAACCAGTTTTTTATATGTAAAAATCTTTTGAGCTTGATTATCTATATAATAAGAATCCTCCTACTCCGGTCATTATTTCTTCTCTAGTGGCAGTAGTTTGTGCTTTTGCTTAATCATGCCTTAATCTGGCTGAGCAAAATCAACCGAAAACCGAATCGAACCGAACCGAACCGACCTTATTCGGTTCGGTTTTCGATTTTATATAATTATGGTTTTCGGTTTTGCTCGGTTCGGTTCGGGCCAAAACAAAAAAAATACACATAAAGTATCTATACCGGTTTCGCTAGGTTAACTTCAGTTTGGTTTCGGTTTCGCTAGGTTGAGTTCGGTTCTCGGTTCACGTTTTCCTCAAAGTCGGGTTTGGTCGGGTCGGTTCGGTTTTGACCCGTTGCTCCGCCCTACTTAATCATGCCTCCTAAACATAGGCAACCACAACCATCAAGAGCACATACCAATGTACATGTCGATCTAAGAGAAGAGGTGAATGAACTAAGGCGGTTTCGCTAGGTTGAATTCGGTTCTCGGTTCACGTTTTCCTCAAAGTCGGGTTTGGTCGGGTCGGTTCTGACCCGTTGCTCCGCCCTACTTAATCATGCCTCCTAAACATAGGCAACCACAACCATCAAGAGCACATACCAATGTTTCGATCTAAGAGAAGAGGTGAATGAACTAAGGAGGCAAGTTGAGATAGTGACCCAAAGATTGGCCCAACTCGAACCTTCTTAGGAGGAAGAAGAATTTTAGTCAGACGATGCCTTCCAAAACCCATTTCATATTCATGTTCGTTAGCGTGAACCATCTTTGCGTCGTGATCGTAGATGGGAGGCTAGCATCAAGTTTGAAATATCATAATTTTCTTGAACTTTGAACGCTGAGGAATTCATCGACCGGTGAGCGGTTGTTTGAATTTAAGGATGCACCTGAAAATCGGTAGCCATCAAGTTAAAGGGCCGAGCATCTGGTGGTAACAACTCTAGTTGATGTGAGAAAGAAGAGGAAAACAAAAAAAGTAAGTTGGGATAAGATGAACTAGTAAATTCAAGCGAATTTCCCCCGTTTAATTATACACAGATAATAATGTTTTCAAAATCTGCGACTAAGAAATTACGTTTGTCGAGGAGTATACATAAGAGTTCTATGAGATGGTGTCACACAATGATTTATCCGATACTGAAGAACAACTTGTTTCAAGGTACCTAGGTGGTTTGCAGACACACTATTCATGATGTGTTTTGTCTTTACACCTTTTGGTTAGTTAAGTATACAAAAGGGCTTTAGCAATAGAGAAACAACAAACACGGTCTCTGGAAATTGTATTCGAAGATCACTAAACAAATCTGTTGGCCGAAGCAAGTTGAACTTACTGATAAAAGTCAAGAATTTGGCGTTTGTGTGTCAAAGAGACCAAGTGTAGTGCGGGGGAGTGGGGCTGGAAATATTACTAGTTCGTCGAACCAAACTTTTAAACGTCTCAAGTGGGGAGAACCAGGCCATAAGTCGTTGGCTTGTAGGAAATAGAGGTAAACAACTTATGATGGAGAGTGGGATGTTTGAAACCACGAGTATGAAGACGAAATAGAATATATTGCTAACCACACTATGATGACGACGATGTAAATTACAACGAAGACAATTTGGTTTATGATGATAGTGGTCAAATGTTGGTAATCCGAAAGAGTCTTCTACTGCCTAAAGAACTACCTAAAGAAGAAGAATACGATGAATGACTTCGTAGTAACATCTTCCACACGACTTGTACCATCAAAGATAAAGTTTGCAAAATTATCGTTGATAGTGGGAGTTGTAAGAATGTCATCTCTGGGGAAGCTGTAGACAAGCTGAATTTAAAGGAAGAGAAACATCCAAAACCGTACAAGTTGAGCTGGTTCAAGAAGGGAAATGAGGTGAATGTTGAAACTCGATGTTTGGTTTCTTTCTCAATAAGGCAAAAGTACTTTGGTGATGTTTGGTGACGATGTTTTAATGGACGATTGTCACATCCTTCTTGGAAGACCTTGTCAATTTGATCATTGTACAATTCATGATGAACACTCGTTCCACCGAAAGAAGTCAGCCTCACCAAGCCATCTAAAAGGGCGAGCGAGAACTTCCTTCCTTTCTGTATCTAACTTCGTGGGGAAGGTGCATGAATCTGGAATTATGTTTGCATTGGTGGTTCGTGAGGTGGAAACCCCTATTTTTGGCTTCTTGAAAAGTATGATGATGTGATGCCAACAAAACTTCCATCAAAGGCTGCCACCGATGAGGGATATTCAACGTCAAATAGACCTCATTTCGGGTTCTAGTTTGCCTGATAAACCAATGCATCCCAAGAGCCCAAAAGAGCATGAAGAATTACAACGCCAAGTTGAGGAAGCCTTGGTAAAGGGCTTGATAAGAGTAAGCATGAGCCCTTGTGTTATTCCTGCAATGTTGACTCCCAAGAAAGATGGTTCGTGGCGTGCGTGTGTTGATAGTCGGGCAATAAACAAAATCACAATCGAGTATCGTTATCCGATTTCTCACTTAGATGATATGTTAGATTATCTTGTTGGTGCAAAGGTGTATTCAAAGATAGATATTCGAAGCGGGTATCACCAAATTTGTATACGACATGTCGATGAATGGAAAACAACGTTTAAGACTCGTGAAGAGTTATATGAATGATTTATGATGCCATATGGACTATCTAACGCTCCAAGTACCTTCATGCGGGTCATGAATCATATCCTTAAGCCCTTTCTTCAAAAGTGTGTCAGTCGTATACTTCGATGATATCCTGATATACTCGCCCCCGTTCGAATAATACAAATAACACCAAAATGAGGTAATTGAAACTTTGAGGCAAGAGAAGCTTTATATTTAGCTTTGGAACCTCAATGGTGATGTTCCGTGGGTTTGTTATACCAGCAAAAGGAATAAAAGTGGATGAGCCCAAGGTTGAGGCTGTCGTGGAATGGCCTACACCTCGTTTTATCCATGATGTTCAAAGCTTTCATGGAGTAGCCTCATTTTAGAGACGATTCATTCAAAACTTTAGCAGTTTAGTCATTCCAATTTTCGAATGCATGAAAGCTGATTTGAAGCTCTATTGGACTCCAGAAGCTAATGAAAGTTTCCAACTTATAATAAAGAGGAAAATATTTGAGGCTTCGATTGTTGCTTTACCGAATTTTGGGAAGACTTTTGAAATTGATTGTGATGCATCTAAGGTTGGTATAGGTGTTATCCTAAGTCGAGAAGGACATCTGGTTGCTTTCTTTAGTGAAAAACTAAGTGGGTCAATGTTGAATTATACCACGTACGATGTCGAGTTTTACGCTATAGTTCAAGCTTTGCGACATTGGCTACATTATTTAGTGCAGCGAGATTTTATTCTAAATTCAGACCATGAAGCACTTAAGTACATTAATAACCATAAAAAGTTGAGCCTGAGACATGCAAACACTACAACAATGGAAACTTTTAGCTAAGACCCTTGTCGTAGCTAAAGGTGTTAAAATGTCGTCACAAAACTTCTTCGCGACAACATGTCGTAGCCAAATGAGTTGTCGCAAAAGGCTCGTCACAGAAAGTTTTGGTGACAGCAAGGGGGTAACTTTTAGCTACAACGCGGGGCCCACTAAGAAAATCAACACAAAATAGTGGCTGACGTAGCATTGTACTTTCAGCGACGACTCACGTCGTCGCTAATTTAATTTTTGTAATTTAATTGTTTTGATTATTATTTTTGTTATATAAATATAAATAATATAAAAAACATTATTTAAAGTTGGCGGCAAACATCTTGGCTACGACTTTGTCGTCGCTAAAACCGCCTCTCAGCATTGTATCATGTCACTTTTTGTGACGACGAATGCAAATTTAACTACGGTTTTTACCGTCGCTAAAGGTGCCTGTTATGAAAAGAACAAGCGCTGAATGCTGCAAATCCAGAATTTTAGCCGGAATTTTTTCCGGAAAAAATCTACCAAAACCAAACATGGAAATCACCCAAAAACTGTAATATAAAATGCATCCGTCCATTCATTCATAAACAACCAAAGTCATAGTATTCGTTTATAACGATAAAATTAAGCGAATACATAGATTAATCCGATAATGCAAATAACAAAAGGAGAGATGTCAATACAAATACTAATAACCTACATAATCCCTACTCGTCATCATAAATATCGACATCATACTCACGATTACCATTGTCACTGTCATTATCATCTTGTTCACCACATTGGCTAGTTTCGGGATCAAAGGTCCGGGTGTAACAATCACCAAGGCCGAGAGGAGTAGAACTAGGGACGGGAGAAGTAGAGCTAGGCCGCCGGGAGTAGAGATAGAACCAGGAAACACTTGAGGAGTGTATAAATTGGGAATCTGAAACTGAGTGGAAAAAGGAGTACCTTTACCTTGTTGACGGTTGAAGAAATCCACAAATTTTTTTCAAGGCGTTTTGTTGACTTTGAAATGCTTTTCTTTGATCTTCTTTTTCCAAAGCATGTTGCCTCTTTAGGTCTTCTAATTGCTCATGGGTACAATAACCTGGGTCCGGTTGTGACCTCCCAGAATCCAAATTGCCCGTACCCGCTAAATTCCTGCCTAGACTAGCTATATGCGCACGATTTGTTCTTTTAAGGACTTCATCCAACATTTCTCTGTCCGTCTTGGGCGGGATGGTTTTGGCGGTGATTGCATCTTCGATTGCCTTCATTTCTGCCTGTGTAGTTCAAAAAACAAAAGTTAATATAACAATGACGAAAAGACTCAATTAAAAGGCAGCAATTTCTATTAATCAAGTTGTAAGTATTTAGGTAATTATATATACTTAGTCTGTGAATCTGTTTCTGATTCTGTGAGCGTTACTATGTAACCAACAAACAGGTGATAACAAGTCTACCAACTATACCAGACACGTGGTCAGAGTTGGGCTATCAGCGTTTGAAGGATCAGCTTTGTCTTCTTGAAAATGTTATACATCTATAAATTTATTAATATAGAAAATGTCTCTTACAACTCTGAGCATGAATGCTTATATGTCGTCTTTATGTCAGGTGTTAAGTGCTAGTGACAATGAACTTGGTTCGGAAATACTAGAAGATCAGATGACATACATGGACAAAATGGATTTTTAGCAAAAAGCAAGCCCATGGATCGAGCAATGATACATAAAATGTTCAAGAAAACTCCATTATAATTACAAAATTCGGTTCGATCACATGAAGTTTAACATTGTTGTTAACTAGTTTTGATCATTCATGTTTCTTACATGTGATGCACATTGCAAAATAGAAAGTATACGACAATCCTGATATGAATAGAAACATGCAAGAAACAAAAATAAGTTACTATTATATGTTTCGTGATTAAAATATTGTGTTGAAATTGGATTGTACATAAAAAGTATGCCAATAGAATTCTCATTTTACATTTTCTACATTAGCACGAAGTAATTAAAAATGTGGACAACAGAATAAGTTAATTTAGACTACTCCAAACGTATCAAGAACAAAAACATGCAACAAACAAAAGAAGGTTTTTTATGTTTCTTTTGTCGTGGGTAGAGCATTTGTAGTAGATATAGAAAAGTTAAAACTTAGCAAAATGTGTGTTATGGAAAAACTTACTTACATAGAGTGTTTCGTTATCCCGATTACGAAAATTACCGTCTTTATCCGATGACGGTGCCTCCAATGATCTATTAAGCCCTCGTAACGCTGGTTTTCTTCGAACTATATATATATATATAAACAATATAAAACAAATTAATAACGAACTATAATTAAACAATGTAAACACCTTTGAAATTATAAGAAATGAAAATAATAAAGAGTCATACGAATTTGTGTCTTCCTTGCGCGAAAGATTTTGATCCTTGGTGGGTCGTCACTTTGTTCTTCGCTCTATTTGCGGCATTCCTCTCAGATTGTTTCATCCGATCCGAGTCGGACCAATAGTCATCAAGTTTCTGCCATTAGAAACAGAACAAATAATACTTTTTTGTTAACCAAGTATTAACAAAGTAAACAACCAATCGGTTCTTCTAAAACCATGACTAAACTAGAACACTAATGCATTAGTTTGAAACTGAAACAGATGACCGGTTCATTGTTAACCATGAGGCCTCGAGTCACGCATCAGCATCTATATAAAGTCAAAATTAACCTATAAACTTTCGTGAATTCAACATATATATGTAGGGTCAAAAGATTAGTAATTGTGTTTGTTTGTTAAACCCAACAAATAACCTTAAACAACCTACACCTCATAAATTACTCTCTATCCAAACACTACGTTTACAACGCTCGGCAGACGGGACAAAAATAAAAAACTAAACTTAACATCACATCACATAATACAAATCGCGAATTATACCTGTAATTGTATCAAACCCTCGGCAGACGGGACGACAGCTGGTGGTTTGGCTGTGATGGTGGTGGCAGACAGCAACGGTGGTCCGGCCGGCTAGCTTTGGTAATACACAAACATAAAAAACCCAAACATAAACAAAATTAAACAAAACAAATAAAAATCAAATATTTACCAAAATAAATAACTAGATAAACAAAACAAATTAAAAAATTAAAACATAAACAAAACAAGGTGGCGAGTGATATTATGTTGGTGATCTAACCAAACGATGTACGTGGTCGGCGATGGTACCCGGTTGTGGTGAGTAATTTTCGCCGATGAGAGCAGTTGGTGAGTGTGTGGGTTTCATTTTGGTAGATTTACCAAGTGAAGGTGAGAGTTATTAAAAATTAATTGGTTTAATTTAATAATTAGTGAAAAAAGGAAATTGGCGGGGATAAAATAAATGATTGGCGGGATATAATTAAGGGTGTAAAAAACACAATTCCACTTGAATCCGATTCACACTCGAACTTAGATTAATCCTATTCGGGTTGGGTTATTTTTTATTCGGGTCGGGTTATTTGAGTTTTTATATTTATTTGGATTATTCCGCTCAACTTTGGTAACCCGATTATTAAAAAGGGTCGGGTATTGGGTATGGAATTTTTTGTTAACTTTGGTTCGGGTCGACCCGATTGACCATAATAAGTTTTTTATTTTTTAAAATAAAATTTTAAATTTAAAAGAGCACAGAAAAGAAAAAAATATATATATTTTAGTCACATTTGGTTTGACTCGAACTCGAAATGACTTGACCCAAATTGACCCAATCCCAAGTAACACGATTTCACATAGAGTCGGGTTCGGGTATTAAATTTTTAGTCTTGACCCGACTTTACCCGACTCGAATTGACCTGAACCCGATCAACCCGATCCGACTAACACCCCTAGATATAATAGTGTGTTTAATTATAAATAATTTAAAATAATTAATTTAATTTAAGTGAAATGACTTTAATAAAATAAAAACTATATTAATAAATTAAAAATAATTTACAAATGATCAAAATTAAATAAAAATAATATAAATTATTGACTTTGACAAGACTTGACAAAATAGAGTAAACGACAAAAACATTACTCACTTCGACATAAACTTTATTAACTTTGACCATAACGTATAACGACGACATGTCGTCCCCCTTAATGTTGCTGACCTTATTTGTGTTCTGAAATAACTTTAAATTTTCATTTTAAAAAGACAATTACTGTTCTCATATTGACGAGGCACATAGTGCGATTTGCAATCATGGCGGACCAAATATAGTTAGTTGGTGACTTGATGTCTGTTTGATTTATATGCTTGATGTTTGGGTGATGTACTAGAGATGTGAATTGTAGTATCACCCGGGATGGTATGTTTTGGTATTCGATTTGTTCTATCTTTTTAAAATATAGTTAGTTGTACCAAGGTATGTGTTTGTTTATACCTTTTTTATGATGTAATATGTTCTTGTTATTAATATATGTTCATCTTTTTCAAAAAAAATAACAAAACAAGAAAATGGATGTAGATATTTTGTGTAGAAGGATGATTTCGATTAGCTCAGTATAAGTTTTTCTCATGGACCTTCGGCACATCAAAGTTTTTCTCCGAGACCTTCAACATAATATCCAAGTTATTCTCGGGTACCTTTTAGATTTGAACCAACAGAGTACTCAAACTGCAAGGTCAATGATCTAAAGATAAACATTCTAGAGATAAGAATAAAGATTCTAGAGGCAAGACTGGAATTAGAAAGGCATCATGGGTACCGCGCATGTCACCCAGGTGCAATACTTTATGAGCTTTTAGATGACATGGAAAATCTTCGTATGGACTAGTAATCCGTATGTTTAATGTAATGTGTTGATACGTAAGTTTATTTTGATGTGTTAATGTCTCCCCGCTCAATCGGGAATGAGTTTGTTGTTTTTGTTGTAAGTTCGATACAAGTAGTAAATGCGCTTTAATATAAGATACAAAGAGAATAATAAAAGCGATGACATTTGCTACAACCAACACTCCTCATTTATAGTAGTACGAGGTTGACTTGTGAGTGGGGTCGTTGAGACGTTTAAGAATCTAGTGGAAGAGTACATCTTTCATTTAATGCTTCTAGTATTGGAAACATTCCAACTTCACTTTAGAGAACAATTCTGACAAATGTTCATAATATTTTCACCAACTCGTACTAGGTCTTGCTTTCACTTTATCTCGCCATTTTGCTTTATCGAATTAATCCCGCCTAAACACCATAGAGAGACAAAGTTATGCTTTGTTGGAGTAATCATATAGTGACAAAGCTTATCAAGTTATTGTCATCCATTTATTCACTTTAAACCATTAGCGAGTTCCATTTGCATATTAGTTGATATCCGTATCAACTTAAGAGTATGTCTTCAAGTAATCTTCGACTTTCTTGACAATGTATTTGACTAGAATACGCCGAGTTTGCTCACTAAATCTATGCATTAGCGAGTCTTGATTAGCCAGCTAATATCTTGAATTGGCCCAACAACTATCCAAGTTATTCTCCGGTACCTTGTAGATCTGAACAAACAAAGTACTCAAACTTTAAGGTCAAAGATTTAAAGATAAACATGTTAGAGACAAGAATAAAGATTCTGGAAGCAAGGTTGGAATTGGAGAGGCATCCCGAGGACCATACATGTCAGTCAGGTGCAATACTTTATGAGCTTCTAAATGACATGGAAAATCTTTGTCTTGAGTAATAATCCATATGTTTAATTTAATGTGTTCATCTGTATGTTTAATTTAATGTATTAATCTTTCCCCGCTCAGGCGGGATTGGGTTTGTTGTTGCTGTTTAATGTGTTAATGTTTATTTAGTTAGAATGCATTATTCTAATAAGTTAATTTGATAACTGTTTGTGGGAACAATCTCTGAACAATATGGACCGTGAAAGTCCCAATTAACACATCTATAAGGAAATATAACTCTTATCTAAAGATAGATAACACAAGTAATAACTTTTTAATCGTATAATTCTTTTTTTTGGTAACCATTGTTTTCGCTCTTTATTGATATAATCAAAGTATTACAAAGTGCTATGGATCGCACTAGTTGAATGACAATGTAAGTACTTTGTGGTCAAGTAAACTTGACAAGAATCAAGTTTACAAGCGAACTTGTATAGCCCCGCTGATAGGATCAACTGACTATTGTGTAAGTTCGACAAAGGAGTAAATGCCTATAATAACAACGATAATTAAAGCGATAACATTTACTCCTACAACACTCTCTATTTATAGTGGTACGAGGTTGACTCCTTAGTGGGGGCAGTTGCGACGTGTCAAGCATCCTGCAGTTGACGTACAACTGCATTTAATGCACGTTCATTCTTGGAAACATCCCGCCCATACTTTTGTGAGCAGTTCTGGCAACTGTTCACAATCTTTCACCAACTCGTACTTTTGTTCAGGCTTTAACTCAAACGCTACTTTGTCCCGTCATTATGCTTTATTGAGTTTTCCCGCCTAAACATCACTTAGAGATAATTACAAGCTGTTCACATGGTAATAGGATTATTAGGGTATTACCACCCATGACTCTCCTTAAAGCCTTCAGCGTATTCCATCTACATATTCCATCTATACACCAACTGATATCCATCCCAACTGACGAGTATGCCTTCAAGTAATCTTTGACTTTCTTGATGATGTCTCTGACTTGAATACGTCAAAGGTTGCTCGCTGAGGCTTTGCACTCAGCGAGTCCTTCATTGCTCGCTGATGTCTATCAGCGAGTCTTAACTACTTAGCCTAATTTCTGTTTAAATTTAGGCAAGGATAATTGGGCTTTGATTTGGCCCAACAGACTGTATATATTATATATCAATATTATTTGCTTAACATCTCATTTTTAGCCATATCATCTCAACTCATTCGTTTATCTTCTCATGTATATTCATATTATCTCGACTCAACGTTTAACATCTCATGTATATCCATATCATCTCGACTCATCCATTTAACACATTTTGCATATTCATATCATCCTGACTCATCCGTTTAACATATTTTGTATATCCATATCATCTTAGCTCATCCGTTTAACATTTCATGCATATTTATATCAGCAAGACCCGTCCGTTTAACATTTCATGTCTATCCATATCTTTTTGACCAATACTTAAACACATTTCAACTGCAATTAGTATGCGCTCTCGATATATCGACGGTACATAATTAATTACATTTACAACTTAGACACATTTCAACTACAAAAATAATTTTAATAATTTAATAAACTATTAATATTATGAATAATGTAATTTATATAATTTTAACATAAATAAATAATTTTAAAAACATTTTCAAATGAAATTACACATTTATCTAATTTAAAATTAATTTTAACAACTATAAATAGTTTTTAAAACATTTTTAAATGAAAATATACATTTAGCGACGACCCTTGTCGTCGCTAACGGTTTGGCTTGCTTTTATTTTTTATTTTGTGGTTTTCTAAAAATAATTAAAACAAAACAAATTTGTGAGTGAACCTATTGCGATAACAACAGTTGACGCTAAAAGTGAAGGTTCCACTTTCGATTGTTTGACCATAGAAAAGTTGAAAATGGTGGGGCCCATTGCTCTTTTGGCGACAACTTGGGTCATCTCTAAATTGCTTCCCTCTCCAAAAGTTTTTATTGGTGTAGTGTTGGACTCTTAATGTTGAGATTTGGGAGAAACAATCAAAACTGGAAATAAGGTCTTTGTACAAGCACTTGTGAAAGCCATGATATTCCTCCGTCATCATCTTCATGAGGACCTCAAAAAAGAATTTAACAGTGTAAGCGAGTAGAATTATGACAAAGTTTGAAAGAAAGATTTGATCATCAAAAGCAAGTCATTCTTTCAAAAGCTCGCTATGATTGGATGCACCCCAGGTTGCAAGATTTCAAAGTGTAAGTGAGTACAATTCCACAATGTTCACTATCACATCTAAATTAACATTGTGTAGTATAAAGATTACTGACGAAGACATGCTAGAGAAAAATCTCACGTACTCGATATTGTTACTATACAAGCATATTTGAAACATATCTAGCACGTCTTCTTGAGTAATATTTTCTCTACAATATAATTTAAATGTGATCCTGAACATTGCGGAATTGTTCTCGCTTACACTTTTGAAATCTTGCAACTTGAGGTGCATCCAATCATAGCGAGCTTTTGGAAGAATGACTTGCTTGAATGATCAATATTTCTTTTAAACTTGTTCTAACGGATCCTTCACCGTTAAAAGACAAACTCTTTCATAATCGAAGAACAAAAAATGAACTTAAGACCCAGTCAAATCCGGGTAAACCCGCTCAAACCCGGTTAAACCCATAAAAAACCGCGAAGACCCAGTCAAATCCGGCCAGACGTGGTCAAACATATACAAACCGGCCAAACCCGCTAAACCTGGCCAAACCCGCTCAGACCTAGTCAGACTTTCTCACAAAAGGAATTCTGATCAAAAAAGGAAATGGTCTTGGTACGGTTCAGCATTCCGAGTCTTGCAGACAGTTGAATCTGTTGGAATTGGTCCAACTTTAGCCATTAGCATCCATAACTTGGGCAATCTCATGAGTTTGGCCTTCAACCTTGACATCACTTTTCTCATCTTCAGTTTCTTCTCCATCTCCAAAGTATTTTTTGAACTCCATAAAAAAGATTACATTCTTTTCTTGATCTTCAATGCTTATACCATGAATGCTTTCTATTTCACTAAAGTTGTCTTCTTTGGTCCAATCCAAGTAAGCAATAATCCGTTGAAAGGCCATTTCTCGTAAATCTCTTTCTTCTAAGCCCTAATAAGTATTTTTCCTCGTATTTTTTACTCGATTGTTTTTCATATACAATTTTTTACATCTGTCGACCGATTTTCTTCTTCTAATTTAAAAAAATTCGCTACTTCATCACGCAGCACTGATTCTTCGAATCCCAATTCACGTGTTAGATCATCTCTGTCTCTTTTTTAGTCCAATTGTTACTAGAAAGACCATGATCTTTCGATGCAACACTGCATGTGTTAACAACAAGCATAACGTTACACGCTTTACACAAAACAAAAGAACCACAAATAACAGTCACTTATTAGTTTGTACTTTGTGCATTTCAACATTATGCAGCAAGCTTTTTACATTGTACCGGTAGTTTTAACAATTTATGTAAATGCTTAAATAGAAGAGTAAAAACACATATAGTTTTAATTTATCAAAACCTAATGAATATCATAGGTAATGGGTCTATATTTATAGGACAAGGGAAACAATTTTTAGATTAGGAAACAATTTTTAATTAATCCTTAAAAGTTAAAAAATAAAATCCTAACCGTATTAAGTCCAATAAGCGACAAGCACATGTTTG
>BQNB010074773.1:15295-31676 GCA_026074375.1 Tanacetum coccineum | reverse complement strand
ACTTTCATGTACCGTTAATTTCTTGACCGGCTGTACTGGTTAAGTGAGCGCGAGTGTTATAAATAGATCTATTGGGGCTAATCTGTCCGAGTAAGTAGCGCTTACTTGAATCGGAGGTGCCGATCAAACGGACGTATATCATGTTGGAAGGATTTGGTGGTCTTTGGTTGGACACAGGTTAGGGCAAGCTTTACTTTACTTGGCATGATTATATGCTACTTTTGTATTGAGATTTGGTATCATGAGCTTAGTGCAAAGTAAATGCTTTTTATGTGATATTGTAGCTGTTATTATAGTCACATACGTTTTGAAACTTGTGGTCCATGCTTTTGCTTAAATTAAACCTATGAATTCACCAACTGTTGTTGACGTTTTAAGCAATGTTTTTAGGTGCTTAATTTTGATATTCTTTCAAGATGTTTATTGGAGTCTTCGTGCTATATGACTACCCGTTTTCAAGACTTAATATATTTCATGCTCGTCATCTATGTTGTCAAACTTATATTTTGCTTCCGCAAAAACCTTGAATTTATTTTGGAGTATTTTGTAAAACTTATTATTTGATCAATGTAATGAGTATGATTTTCAAAACGTCCCCTTTAGTGGCCGTTCTTTATACTTTTCACTTGTGATATTCTTGATGTTCACGTCCTCGGCTACCTAGTCCGACGGGACCTGCTTTGAGGGTGTGACAGATTGGTATTAGAGCCAGGATATATAGAGAACCATGTAGTATATTAGGTCTGGTCTATAACTAGTACATGATCCTTACGTGATTTTAATCCTTATTTATACATGCCTTATCTTTACCTATATGTGCATTTACGTTTTCCTTACATTTATTTTGCCTTATGTAGATTTTCCCGTTGGTTTTATATAAAAGTTATTTATATAAATAATAGAACTTTTCCCGAAGACATTGTAAGTGACACAATGGTCTCTAAACATTTCCCAAGACATCGTGAGTGATACGATAGTCTTTAAAACATTTTCATAAATTTGCATAATACTATTTTACAAAACATCGATACTTGTCACAGTCTGCCGATCCTACGTTATCTTACTATCCGAACCCGAATGCGAGTTGAGCACTCCTCCCATACTATTGAAACACCTATTTCACCTCGTAAAGTCTCAATCTTTCTTACTTCTTGTAATTTGTAGAAACATGCCGATTCATTCGAACACAACTTAAACTCGTTACCTCATAACATTCCATTTTTGGAAACACGACTATTGAAATTCGACTTATTTTATTCTATTTACTCCGTTTGATTTTGAAGAAAATAAAGACAACGAGATAAGGGATGAGTTCCACGAGGATCGAGTATATTGTAACCTAACGAATTGCTAATGCTATTAAAGCTATTGCTGTCTACGAGACAAAAATCCGCATGGCTCATGACTGGATGGGTTAGGTCGTATGTTAGGAAGCCAAGGTGGTAAGGAATTCCAACAACAAAACAAACGACAAAAGGTCGTGAGATTTACACTGCCAGACCAAATAACAAAAATAGATATGTAGGAAAGTTACTTTCCTGCAACAAGTGTAAGTTGCACCACACTGGGCGATGCACTGTGAAGTGCAACAACTACAAGAAAGTTGGCCATATGACTAGAGATTGTAGGACTCCCGTTTCGATAACAACTTAGAGGCCCCCAATGGCAAATTATAAACATGAGATACCTATTATGAGTGTGGAAAGCCAGGACATTGCCAGAGTGATGGTTCAAAAGTTGCACCGTGTGAACTGGATTGGGAAGGTAAAAGCTCGTGAGAACTCTAACGTCATCAAAGATAATGTTGATGCTTAAGGAGGGATTTTCCTGCCATGCCTAGTGAAACCTAAGTCGAAGCCTTCCTGGACCGTATCCCCTAAGAGATTTGCACTAGTACTTTCCTAATAAAAAAATTTGTATTGCGTGGATGTCTTTAAATCCTCTATTAACTTATGTGTCATGACGATTCCATCAATTATACTCCTTAAATTATTACCGTCTTATAAACCATTTCACTATCATTTTATAAACTATTTTGCCATCATCTTATAAATCATTTTGCTACCATCTCATAAACTATTTTGATGTCAACTTACAAATCATTTTGTTATCACCCTATAAATTATTTTGTTATCTTTTATAAACTATTTCGTCGTCATTTATAAACTATTTTGTCAACTACTTGTTACCATATTATAAACCCCTTACTATTACATTATAAACTGTCATGTGATTTTCTCGTAAACTATTTTGCTATCATCTCATAAACTATTTTTGTCACACCCCGACTCAGGCAGAAACACGAAATATGACGGAGAATTGATAATCACAACACAAGATATAAGATAGAGAAATACTAAAATGCATTCTAGGTAAGTGTCGTGACATTCCCCGACCACAAGTAGCACTTAGGTGAAGATCAGTAAAAGAATGCATCACATAGCGAAAAAGATTACAATCTAAATTCCCATGCAGGGGATAAAGATAGTCTCAAGGTAACATAATCCAAAATGCCCAAGATCAATCAAAATAACAAATGCAAGTCTCTCAAAAGATAGATCCATACTGGATGCTCTTAAGGTCTACTAAAGCTCGCACTAAACTTCACTGATCATTAACATTACCTGAAAATGATACTCGAAAGGGTCAACATAAAGTTGGTGAGCTCGTAGGTTTGATACAACCCAGTTGCTGTGCCATAGATTAAGTAGTGGACAATTGTGCAATATGACAGTAAATACATGCAATAGATAAGATACCAACATAGCAACACATGATATCGAAGATCCATAGATACACCACTAATTACCAACACTCTCAAAGATCCAAGCTTCTAAGTTGATACGCACCCTAAGCCAACCAGCTGAAGCTATACATAGGGCGAAAGATCCACAAGATCACAAGATCACAAGATTACAAAATAATTCAATTCAAATCTCATGTCATTCACATAGCAGTCATAGGCACATAGTGTTGTCCAAAAAGATAAAAAGTTTCTCACAGTAATGAAAACAAGTTCAAAACAATTTTGAGTATTGTTTTCCCCCAATGGAAAAGAGTTAAAAAGTGGGGCTATGAGAACTCACCTTAAGGAAAAGTGATAGGTAGCAAGATCAAGATCAAACAAGCAATTACAACGGCGTCCGGACACGACCTAGTCCAATTAATGTTTAATTTAGATCTATGCTTTCAAAAAGAGTTTAAATTGATGCTTAGAGGTCAGATGCGCATTGTACGGCCACCCTTAACATTATTTGTGACATGATGGTTGATGACTTAGATTCAAAGATAATATGCTCTAGTTCATACCTTAGTATAACATACTTATACTATTTAAGTAAAAGTAGACAAATAATATAAGAAAACTTAGAGAATAAATATTCAGAATATATTTCGGTAAGTCTATTCGGTAACCTTATTTACCTTGATTACTTGTATAGATGATAGGAAATGAAACATTTATTTATACAAAACGACTTAGAGATGTTTCATATTTTATAAGTATAAAATATACTTTTCATCTTTTAGTCGACTTATCAACATAGTAATATTTTATCATTAGTCGCAAAAGTAGTTTTTGAATAAAAATTCTAAGTATAGGATTTTTACGAAATTTCGGCATGACCCGTTCGTTTATAATACGTTTCTCAAGGTTTCAAACCTTATTTTCAAATCCTTTTTCCCAAAACAAATTCAATTCCGGATAGACGCCCAAAATCTACGTTTTCGAAAATGACTTATCAATTCATGTTTTCTAAAGGTTTGCTTCCAAATATGTCCAAGTATAAATCGACTAAAATCCGTCTTTAACGCGTGTAAAATCTCAATTTCTTCTTATTGGGCTTTGATGCCCATTAATAGCCCAAATAATGTTTCTCGTAATTTAGATCAAATCCAAAATCGAACCATAGTTATACGACACTTAAATAGACATTTCTATTACACGAATACGTAACCAATAAGTTCATTCGAAGATAAGCCGGACCTCAAAAGACCGATAATAAGCCGCGGCTTATTGTCCTCTTTTGGGCCGTGGGTAACAATAAGCCCAAAACCGTCCACATAGCTTTCCAAATAAGCAATAAGCTACTAGTATCTTTTAGTACTCAAATTAAGCTATCAAATAAGCTAAAAAATATGGTAAGAGTAGTAAATAGCCGAAATCACTTTTTCTTTGATCCTTTTGTAATAGAAACCAAACAAGCACTCAAATAAGCCGTACAAGCTTATTGTTAAGCTCGAAAATAAAGAAGATACATAGTTTATAAATGTTTTTCAACCATCACAACCACAAAATAAAAATAATAAACCCTTGTTCCCTTTGTTCCCTAGTTCGAACCAAAACAAACACCCCTTTATTTACTTTCGAAAATTTAAGCTTACGAGTTATAGAAAATGCACCGTACAACATTCATCTATGCATCAACACACACTTAAAAGTGCAAGTTATATTTAGTTTTGAGAAATTACAAGAATGGGTTTTGAAGACAAGATCGACACGAAACCGGACAACCCAAACGTTGTTTAAATGATAACCCGTCTACTAGAATAAACTAGGAATTGTTTTAAACCACCATGTTCTTGATCAAAATCAAAAATAAAAGTGTGCGGGTTGTGTGTGACCTCAGACAAACCCAAGGAGAAAAGAGAGAAGAAAAAAGTGTGTGTATTCAAAATTATGAGATGTGTGTTTAAAATGAATCAAGACAAATAAGAATGGTACCAAGGTTGGACAAGGCTTCCTAAAATTTGGCCTTCTTGCCCCCTTATGGGGCTCGACCGTGGGTGGATCCTAGGGAGGATCCTAGGATCATTTTGTCTTGTGTCGGGTTCTCTAACGATTATAGTTTAGATTTAAAATGCGACCTGAGGTTTTCTAGTATTTTTAATGAACTCAAAAATACTTTTCCATGAAATTAGAATATTTACATGACATTTTTCACAGTTAGACTTCCCAAATTTTGATTTTGAACATTAACAGACGTGTCAGGACTCGTTATTAGGCATTGCAAGTTATTTACTAGACAAACCCCCGAAACATGATAAATCATAAATAAAATCCTCTAAAAAGGATCAACACAAGCGACAAACAATAAGATAACCAAGATCAACATAGATTCACCACCGTCAACATGGTAATTGTTCTAACGGAAATGACAAAAGTCAAAAAGTCAAAAAGTCAAAGGACCAAATTTGAACACATAGATCTCGGGAAAGTGTAGGGGTTACAGAACTCGGGAGTCATATTTAGGGTACGATTATTATCAGATTTTGGGTCGATTTTAAGGTTCTTAAACCCTCTTGTATCCACCTTAACTCTATGTATTAATCAAGTGAAGACTTTCTATCCCTTTAATCTTTCAATATGTGTTATTGTTTGATTAATTGTTGTTCTTTGCTTTCCTTTAACATGTTAGGTTAGATCTATTAGTGTTTGCTTATGATTGCATGAAACTTAGTTTGTAAATCCTTTTTATATTGCTTCTTGTTGATGACTGTGCGCGTTAGGCTTTAGAAAACTAGCTTTTTAATTGCTTACGAAGACGTCTAGGGAAACGTGATTGTGTAGAAAGGATACCATCACAACAGTCTTCATACTTGCCCTAATATGATTGATCACCTTTTAAGTGTTTGAATGCGTGTGATGTACTCTTAGGGGCCTTGTAATAGTCTTCATACAACCTTACTTGTATGCTACCTTAACGGAATATTACATAGACAGCGGGTTCGTGTACACCGTTCATGAATTAAGAAATTACTATACTTAGTAAATACTAGAAAACGTACATGGTAAAATAAGATACGAGAATTTAAATTAAGTAACGAACAATATTTATATATAAAAAATATATATAATGATTTGCGTTCGTGTGGTAAACACTTTAGAGTGTGTTACATTAGGTACCAACAAGAAGGTGACAATTGTCTTTTTTGGTTAAAAGAAAATACAAATTAAGCTTAATTCAATTGAGGGTATTATAGTAATCTTATTTTTTTACATAATCTTTATTAATTTATTGCATCCCATGATATTAGCTCCCTTTTATTATTCATGCGTTATTCATTTACTCCGTATAAATAAACAAGATGAGTTGTTATTCGTATGAACTATATCTTTTGTTTTCAATTATATGTGACGTGATAATGTCTTGATTTTGTGTATGTATTGTTCAATGTATGTTAACTTGTGTGCCATTTTATTTTGGTTTATGTTTCAATTATCTGATTAGTTCTATTTCATTTTATTTGTGTGCCAACCATCGTCATTTTTTTGGTTGTGTTTCAATCAACTGTGTAACCAAGTTTGTCCATTTTTGTCTTGCGTAGAAGATATGTATGTATATGTATCATTTCTTTTCACTCTGTTATAACATTATATCTTTTGCTCTGCATAAAAATAGTTTTCGATTAAACTTTCGATGAGCCTTTGTGTATGAGTTTCTAACTACATTTGACGATGTAAAAACACAAATAAAAAACGAAATGTGCCACTAATAATGTGCCACTACAATATAAAAAAACAAATAAAAAACGAAATGTGTCTCTAATAATGTGCCACTATTATATAAAAAAAATAAAAAATAAGGGTTTTGCTAATGACAACCCTAAGGGTTGTGGTTAAGAGGAAACTTTTTATTACAATTGTTTATAAAATTTAAATTCAACCAATCACAATCAAGGATTAATTGTGTATTTACTAATTTTGATATTTTCTCCACTTTCTCCGGGATTACATCCAATCAAAATCATTCATAAGTTGTATTGTAATAAAAATTATTTGCTTAACGACAACCCTTAGGGCTATTGTTAGCATTTCCTAAAAAATAAAATGTGCCACTAACAATGTGCCACTACTATATAAAAAACAAATAAAAAACAAAACGTGTCACTAATAATATGTCATTAATATATAGAATAATAAAATAAAAAAGAATGTGTCACTAATATAAAAAAAATTCTAAAAAAATGTGTCACTAATATATAGAAAATATATATAAAAAATATGTCACTAATAATATGTCACTAATATAAAAAACAAATAAAATAAAAAAATTTATCACTAATAATGCGTCACTTATATAAAGTCATAGTTGGTCAGTGTGTATTTTTGACCAATTAATACGATCAAATCCTGCATTTAATAGTTAATGTGTATCTTTTGACAATTTCATGTGATTTCAAATTCGGCATTTAATATGTGACATTTAGAAATGGTATCGTGTTTAACTTATTTACAAAATTGCCATTATAAGCTATTTATTTAGTTATAATTAATTATGATCTATAATGGTTGATCTAATGGCTCACAACTGTGCCTATTATGTTCTACTTTAAAGTGTTCACCACAATAACGCTACCCTATATATAATATATACTTTTAATTAGACATTTATATATCTATGTAATATTAAAATACCTATTATTTCTACTAATTTACTTTTTTTTTAACAACATTTTCTACTCATTTACTTACGGAAACATTTTATTACTACACGATCACAAACGTTAATTTTTAGATATATATTAACAAAAGTACACTAGTATATACCTATGCATTTTCCGTAAATTCACTTCGATCTGATATTAAATCAAACGTCCATTTCATAGGTTGCTTTCGTATATCGTTGTTCGTTACAAAGTGAATTATTTCTAGACTATTCACTACCTCAATTCACCAAATCAAGGTGAGTTCATAGCCTCACTCTTTTACTCGTTTTGAATAAATATTTTATACTTGGGGTGAGAAACATTGCTTGTTTTTAAAACTGGACACAAGGACTATACGTGAGATTTCCCTATTTACGTGTTGCCTAAGTAGCATTTAGACCTCAATTGCCCGAACTATCATGAACTGTCAATTTCTTGACCGGAGGGCCGGTCGAGGAAGCACGAGTGAATAAATAGATCTATTGGGACTAATTATCCCTATTCGGGTGAGTAGCGCTCACTACCCACGGGGCTCCCGATTAAACGGATATATGTCATGTCGAAACTGGTTAGGTGGTCTTTGGTCGGACACCTGTAAGGGCAAGCAAATACTTATAGCAATGTACATGCTATCTTTCATTATTAGCTTCAGTGTCATGAGCTTAGTGCGACGTAAATACCTTTTTATGTGAAGTTGTATCTGTTATAATGTCGCATACGTTTTGATATCTTGTGGTCCACGTTTGAACTAAACCTATGAATTCACCAACTTTATGTTGACGTTTTAAGCATGTTTTTCTCTGGTGCTTAGCATGGATGTCGTTGCTTGAACTATATGAAGCCTATTGCCGAACCAGTTTTCTAGATTTTATCTTTGATTATCTTAAATACCGTTGTTAAACTCATTTAAGCTTCCGCATGTTGTCTTTTGAATCTTTAAAAATTGAATGATGTAAACTTATTAATATTTTAAATTTATGCAACGGTGTTTATTTTTCAAACGTACCCTTAAAGGTTGTTCTTTATGCTTTGTACTCGAAATAGCCATGGACGTCACGCCCCCGGACGCCAAATCGGAAGGGGATCCTATTTGGGGGTGTGACAAATTGGTATCAAGAGCCAAGGTTATAGAGAACCAGGTAGTATATAACTTGGTCTGGACTATAACCAGTATGTGATCCTTACGTGATTATGTGCCTTACGTGATTTTTACATAGTAAGTATACATAATTAAAAGTAAGTATACATAATTAAATATTATGTAATTAAATACTAAGTATAACTATTATTACTATAATTATATTGCATTTCATTTTGCGGTACTGCATTCGATGGTCTATTCATTCATTTCATTCGTTCATTCACCCATTTGTTTATCCTTTCCTCATCAATGCATGGTTGTGTTATAAAGGATATTTATATAAACTTTTGCTTGTACAGGTCATGGCTATTTCAGTTATCTCAGTTTCTTTGGATTCATCAGAGGATAGCGTAGGGACACCTGCTGGACGAGTTATCTTGTTCGGTACTATCCCTACCACTATTCCCGACACCACACCAGTGATTACTCCACCCACTACTCAGACTGACACCATAGTGATACCCACAGAGATACCTATCATAGCACCTACTATACCACCATCCCCAGACTATACACCAGCGTCTCCTGATTACTCACCTGCATCTGATACGGAGTTTGATCCATCTGAGGATCCATCATCAGACCATATACCACCATTACTAGCTATGTTACCATTTTTATCATCGCCTGATGACACCACACACAGCGATACACTTGATACACCACCATCACCTACCCATGGTATACCATTCACTAAAACTACCCTTTCTACTCAAAGGCCATCTACAACATCTGGTGCAACTTGACGTCGCGTCCCATGTTTCTGCACTGGAAACCTATTCCCCCATGTTCTACTGGTACCGCTACCATCTTAATGGGCCAGTACACATGATGACTGCGAGGAAGAGGGTTGGACTGTTACCCACTCATCGTCTTGCTGTGAGACATTCAGTTGATTATTCTTCTTCGGATCATTTTTCTTTGGATGATTCATCATTGAATTCATCATCGAGTTCATCGTAGAGACTTCTTCGGATTCTTATGCGGATGCTTTATCTGATTCTGCATCTAGTCGTTCATCTTCTGATCATTCATTGCCAGCATCACCATCAGGTACGAGATCTAGTCATAGATTATGTTCTTTGGTCCTTGAGTGTTCTCGATCTGCATACTGCTATATATCCTAGAACCATATCCTATTCTTCTTCTGCGAGCTGTTCTTGCAAGAGGAGTAGATCGCCTGTTGCATATGTACTGTTATCTTCACCTATCCTTGGGGCATTGTCTTATGCATGTGCAGATCTTTTACCATCACCTAAGAGGATTAGGAGTCATGAGACAACTATGGATTCAGAGGATTGTTTGGAGGATAGATTTGAGCCATATGTACCTAGAGAGGTTAGATTGGGAGTTGACTTTGAGGATGAGAGTTCTGAGCCGTCTAGGTCTAGAGGGGCTGATTTAATGATGGATGATGATGTTGTGAGGAGCGACGGGATTGAGATTGACTCTGAGATTCAGGTAGAGATTGACGATGTTTGCGCCTTCTATCTGGGACGGACACTAGCTCTTAGAACAAAATATATAGGAGTTGTGATGCTAGAGTTGTAATGAGGCCGATTGATTACGAGAGGAGAGTGAGGCGAACCGGATATGAGTGGGCCTGTTGAGGTAAAGTTTATAAAAGGGGTTACGCATCCCTTTGATCCAGAGGATACCCTGAGCAGCTAAGGAGGGAGCAGATAATGTACCGTATGAGACATGTAGGAGATTTGGTATTATAGGTTTCATGATCGACATCCGAGGCTATTCCAGCTATCGGTATACAATTCCATTGTGGGAGTTCCAAAGGATGCAGATGTAGGATTGGTATGGGCTGAGTCGCAGTCACTGTTTTGACTAAGAGAGTTGCTGAGTTGGAGAGGGATAACAGGAGGCTTAGAGGCATCGCGAGTGTTGAGAGTCAAAGAGTTGACCGACTCCAACGTGACATGGCACGTATGCAAAGAGAGCTGAGGTAGATACGACAGTTTTGATGTTATAACCGAGTGAGAGTTGTGCACTTTGAGGCGTGTAGCTAGGAAGCACAATGGGCTATCCCGCGTACCATAAAAATAATGTTTCATATTGATGCCAGTATTGCTGACAAGATAGCTTTTAGTGATAACCGTAGAGTTGAGAAACACGTAATTTTCATGTATTTTGTAAACCAATGTGATGTAAAACACTAATTGATGCAAAGATATTAAAACTTGAGATATTGATCTAAGATATGATGCCGTAAATTGATTTACTTATGCCTTTTTTGCAGCATTCATCGCGTTATGGGTTTACCATGAATATATTTTATGATCATGTATTTCTATGTAAGAAGAAAACCAAATTTTATTTAACCTGTAAAGTGTATCACGGAGCATCACCCTAGAATCCTCACTGAGTGTATACGTTGATATAACTGGTCGGAAGAAGCCTAACACACTATCTGGAGCATCAAGGACAGAAGAAGCACGTCAACGGCAGAAGCGATCGACGATGGCATAAGCATTGAGAGTGCCGAACGCGTCAGAAACCTTAGACCCCTTATGGAGATGAGGTCAAACAAAAGAAGTATGGAGGAAAATGGAAATGGAGGAAATTGAATAGAAGAAATAGAAATGGAGAAAACGGAGATGGAGAAATAGAAATGGCGAAAAGGAAATAGAGGGAAAAGGAAAAGGAAATGGAGAAATAGAAATGGTACAGGGTAAACGGAGGAGAAAATATGGCTATAACTTCAGAGACTTTATGCCTGCTAGAGAGTGCATATATCAATACTTCCTGAAGTGCCAGCCACTTAACTTTAATGGAACATAAGGAGTTTATCGGATGACTCATTTGTTTCGAGACGATGGAAAAGATTTCCATTCCCCATTAGCAACTGTATAGAGAAGTACTAAGTGAAGTATGTTACGTGCATACTACTGAACAATGCATTGACTTGGTGGAACTCCCATAAGAGAACGATTGGGAATAAGGCCGTCTATGCCATGAGTTGGGCAGAACCTATGAAGTTGATGACTAAGGTGTATTGTCCAAGGAACGAGATTCAGAAAATGGAAACTGAATTGTGGAATCTAACCGTGAAAGGTAACGACTTGACAGTCTACACTCAAAGGTTTCAGGAGTTGATTTTGTTCTGTACTAGAATGGTCCATAACGAAGAGGACAGAGTAGAGAGGTTTATTGGAGGGCTACCAGACAACATTCAAGGAAATGTAATTGCTGCAAACCCAGCTAGATTCCAAGATGCCGTACGCATTGCTAACTAATTGATGGATAAGAAGCTCAAGGGTTATGCTACAAGGAGTGTTGAGAGTAAGAGGATGATGGAAAGTAACCCGAGGGATAACTGTGGACAACAACCACCATTTAAGAGGCAAAGTATTAGTGGGCAGAATGTGGTTAGAGCTTACACGATTGGGAACAATGAGAGGAGAGGGTATATTGGACCTCACCTACTTTGCAACAAGTGCAATACCACCAGGTTGGGCACATGTACAGTGATGTGCTGTACTGTACGAAGGTTGGCACCCGATATAGGGATGAACAACGAGTATTACCCACAAACACTCATAGTGCTCAGTTTGGAAATCATCAGGGTGTTGTTTATTACGAGTGGTGGAAGAACGGGACATTTGTAGGTGATTGCCCTAGTTGAGGAAATTAAGAAACTGTGGTAAAACAGCTAGAAACAGAGTTGGAAACACGACTGGAAACCAGATGGAGGTAATAAAGGCTACAAATAGGCATATGCCATTGGTGGCAGGAGGAAAAACCCTGATTCCAACGTTGTCACGAGTATATTTCTTCTTAAATAATGTTATGCTTCCATGTTATTCGATTCGTGGCGCCGATAGAAGTTTTGTGTCGTCTACCTTTAGTGCTTTGCTTGATATTACACCATCCACTTTAGACACTAGTTATGTCGTAGAACTTGCCGATGGAAGAATTTTAGAAACAAATGTTGTTCTTAGAGGTTGCACATTAGGATTATTAGGTCATCCGTTCGACATAGATCTAATGCCGTGAACTTGGTAGTTTCGACGTCATCATCGGTATGGATTGGTTGCGATATATCCACTCCGTAGATCATTTGTGTCGAGAAGGTCGTTCGTATCTTTATGGAGACGCAAGTATTTGATAATCTGAGGTGACGATTATGGCAACGGAAGTAAGCTAAACATTATATCGTGTACAAAAAACCAGAAGTATATTCAGAAGGGATGTCAGGTCTACCTAAGCATATAAGTTTACAATCCTAGAAGGCTGAGGATAAGTCAGAGGGAGAAGCGACTTGGAGGACGTGCCGATTCATATGGGAATTTTTGAATGGTTTTCCAGTCGATATGCCTGGTTTACAGCTGCTCGACAAGTTGAATTTCAAATCGACTTAGTCCCTGGTGTTCACCTGTAGCACGAACCCCGTATCGATTAGCACCAGCCGAAATGCAAGAGTTATCCACTCAGTTGCAAGAACTTTCTGACAATGGTTTAAAAGGGGATCCCTGTTCTCACCATGGGGGCACCAGTTTTGTTTGTCAAAAAAGAAAGATGGTTCTTTTCGAGATGTGTATCGACTTCGTGAACTAAACATACTACTGTGAAGAACCCATTTACCACATTCCAGAATTGACACTTTGTTTGATCAATTGAAGGGATTAAGATAGTCTACTCTAAGATCGATCTGAGATCTGGTTATCACCAACTCAGAGTTTGAGAGGAAGACATTCCTAAGACAGCATTTAGGACTCGCTATGGTCACTACGAGTTCCAAGTAATGTTGTTTGGCTTGACTAACGCACTGGCAGTATTCATGGATTTGATGAATAGGGTGTGCAAACCGTATCTGGATAGATTCGTGATCGTGTTTATCGACGACATCTTGATTTACTCCAAGAGCATAAAGGAGCATGAAGGACACCTTAGGTTGATTTTAAAGTTGTTGAAGGAGGAGAAATTGTACGCCAAGTTTTCAAAGTGTGAATTTTGGCTGTCAAAGGTACAATTTCTTAGTCATGTGATTGATAGCGAAGGCATTCACGTTGATCCTGCTAAGATTGAGTTTATCAAGGATTGAGCGTCACCCAAGACACCAACCGAGATTCGTTAATTTCTAGGCTTTGCCGGTTACTACCAACGATTTATCGAAGGGTTTTCGAAGATCGCTAGGCCTATGACGAAATTGACTCAGAAAAGCGTGAAGTTTGATTTAGGAGAAAAGGCATAAGCTGCATTTCAGTTGTTGAAGCAGAAATTATGTAGTGCGCCGATACTGGCCTTACCGGAGGGAAGTAAGAACTTCGTGGTATATTGCGATGGTTCGCATAAAGGGTTGGGCGCGGTTTTGATGCAAAAGGAGAAGGTCATAGCTTACGCATCCCACCAACTCAAGGTTCACGAGAAGAACTATACCACACACGACCTAGAGCTTGGTGCGCTAGTGTTTGCCTTGAAGATGTGGAGACACTATCTGTACGGTACAAAGTGCGTCGTGTTCACTAATCACATGAGTTTGCAACACATTCTCGATCAGAAGGAGCTGAACATGAGACAACGACGTTGGTTAGAGTTGTTGAGTGACTACGACTATGAGCTTTGATATCACCCAGGGAAGGCGAACGTGGTGGCTGATGCCCTGAGCCGAAAAGAGAGAAGCAAGCCGCTTCGAGTTCGAGCCTTAGTTATGACTATAGGGTTAAACCTTCCTAAACAGATTTTGAGTGCTCAATCGGAAGCTAGAAAGGAAGAGAACTTCATCAACGAAGATTTGCGTGGCATGATTAACAAGTTAGAACCTCGTGCTGGCGGAACGTTATGCTTAAACAATCGAAGTTGGATTCCGTGCCGTGGTGATTTGAGGGCCTTGATTATGCATGAGTCGCATAAGTCGAAGTATTCCATCCACCCTGGATCGGATAAGATGTATCAGGACTTGAAGAAGTTATATTGGTGGCCTAACATGAAAGCAGAAAAATTTCCACCTATGTCAGCAAGTATTTAACATGTGCCAAGATTAAGATAGAGTATCAGAAACCGTCTGGTTTGTTGGTTCAACCAGAGATCCCACAATGGAAATGGGAGAATATAACAATGGACTTTGTGACTAAATTACCAAAGACGGCAACTGGTCAAGATACGATTTAGGTAATCGTTGATCGTAAGTGTACTCATTTCTTGCCTATATGAGAGGATGACACGTTAGAGAAGTTGATGAGACAATACTTGAAGGAAGTAGTCTCAAAGCATGGAGTGCCAGTTTCGAAAATTTCTGATCGTGATGGGAAATTTACTTCACATTTTTGGAAGTCTCTAAATAAAGCATTAGGTACTCGATTGGATATGAGCATCGCTTACCACCCAGAGATTCAGACGTTGGAGGACATGTTACGGGCCTGTGTACTCGACTTTGGAAAATGTTGGGATAGACACTTACCATTGGTAGAATTTTTGTATAACAACAGTTACCATACCAGCGTTAAGGCTGCTCCATTTGAGGCATTGTATGGGCACAAGTGTCGATCACCTATCTGCCAGGCTAAATTTAGAGATAGTCAGCTCACTAACCCAGATATCATCCACGAGACGACTGAGAAAATAGTTTAAATCAAGAGTCGTATCCAATCCGCCCGTGATCATCAAAAGAGCTATGCCAACGTAAGACAAAAACCTCTTGAGTTTCAAGTAGGAGATAAGTTCATGTTGAAAGTATCGCCATGGAAGGGAGTGATACGTTTTGGCAAACGGGGAAAGCTGAACCATCGTTATATTGGACCTTTTAAGATAATTGCCAAAGTAGGAACCGTCACCTATCGTCTTGAACTCCCAGAGAGGTTGAGTAGAGTTCATAGTACGTTTTACGTCTCGAAATTGAAGAAATGCATGGCTGATGAACCGCTTGCTATACCATTGGATGAGATCCAAGTTGACGACAAACTACACTTCGTCGAAGAACCTGTCAAAATCATGGACTGAGTGGTCAAGCGTCTAAAGCAAAGTCGTATTCCAATCGTTAAGGTACACTGGAACTACAGGAGAGGTCCTGAGTTCACCTGGGAGCGTGAAGACCAAATGCAAAAGAAGTACCCGCATCTTTTCCCGAATTCTGCACCGGTGGCAGATACCACGTCATGAGCTTTGGGGACAAAGCTCTTCTAACGGGGAAAGAATGTGACACCTCGAGAATTTTCGTCCAATAAGTTATCCGTTTCCGTTTAGCAATTTGAATTTTTAAAGTTTCGTTTAGCTTTTGCGTGTAACCGGGAAGTATTCCCGCTTTTATCTGAGAATCGTCTCCGGGAGCAAACCACGTTTTTACATTTTATGGCAATATTTAAAATTTCATAATTTTCGGTGATACCATTATTCGTTTCGTTACTTGCGTAAATCGTGGTTTACTTATAACATAAGCTTATGCATGCAAGACTTGGAAATTAAATCAAGTGGAAAGCACTAGCAAAATAAAATGAAGAAAATTAGTTGGTCCCCCTCCCCCTCTCTTTTGTCTTGTTTGGCACAAACAAACACCCCATGCACCTTGGTGAGCAAGTTTGAATTCAAAATCAATAAGAGAAGCCTTGATCACATGTTTAGCTCTAACTTGAATTTGATTGGAGGATCAAATTGGTCCCCTCTCTTCCCTTGTCTCTTGTACATGACACACACACAACACACACTTAGTGTGTGAAGTAAACTTTGTATTATTTATATCTTGTTGCTAACATTTTCTTATTATATCACACACACTAAAATTTTAGTTTTCTCTCTTCTTCTTTGCCTTCTTTTGTTCGAACCACCCAAGAAACACATACAATTTCATAATTTTTCATCTTTGAT
>BQNB010074773.1:3342-14523 GCA_026074375.1 Tanacetum coccineum | reverse complement strand
AACACTTGCTAGACATTTCAAACTTAAAACTTGAGTTTTAATAAATAAACTTGAGTAACACTTTACCATTGTGTTACAAAAAGTAGACATATAGACAAAAGATTTGAAGTTTCTACTTCCGTGGAAATTATGGAGCTTGAAAATCAGTAGGATAAACATAAATACATTGGATTAACACTTTACCATTATATCATATTATCATGCAACAAAAAATACGAATGAAAAAAAAGGAAATTAATGTTTCAGTCTTTGAGAAGAGAACATGGGAGGAGAGAGACTGATTTATCATTATTCTTATTGAAACGACATAGTTTTGAAGGGTTCTATACCCAATCTTGCATACACAACAGCCTCACACTCACTTTCCCCTTCTTTTATTATATAAAAGATGGTAAGTTTTTGGTTAGAAATGAAGTAATAGGCACTTTTGAATGGCCTGTGATGTTTTTTTTTAAACGCTATGTTTGATAAGGTCGTTGAATTGTTGAAGGTTCAAGACTCGTTGGAAAAGTAAAACCTTTAGCTTCCAACTGAGCGCGGGTCTACACACACAATATAGCAATGAGAACGGTGGAACACTTGTATGAATTAGTTTTTATAACAGAAAAATGAGATTTCAAAAAACTGATTACTTTCAAATGCAAACCAGTATACTATTTATAATCGATAAAGTTCTCCTAAACCTAATGATTGATAAGGCCTACAAACACACAAATTGCAAAAAAGTTAAAAAAAAATCGAAGGGAAATTACCTTTAAACAGTAATGTCCACATTTAAGCCGAAACAAACACCCCCAAAATAGCAAGAGAAACTTGTACAGCTTATTATCATTAACTAAACCTAAACAACTCTAAGCAACAAGTTTAACAGACTATAGAGGTAATGTAACATCATAACCAGGAGAGACGATCTACCGACAATAAAAGTGTCAAGAAAGCTTTCATTCAACTAATAATGTAAAATATGTTAACTAGTCAAATGTAACTATAAAATGTAACTGTGCTATGAAACCATGCTATAGCAAGAATGCTCTGTGAACTCTGATTTGATTAAATTGATCCATACACAAACATTTACCAGAGAATAACATTGATCTATGCTAATCCTCTGAAATGGGTGCGTTTGCAGGCCATCTCAGGGCCACCAACTTTTAAACATACATGTTACAACCCGGGTTCATATTAACCTATAACCTGTTACCTAAGTCGTCTAACATGACCATTTTTGGCAATCATTAGAACATGTTGACTGCAAGTTTTACCATAATCAACACCAGACACGTGCTTGATAAACGATACAAAAGATCATAAGAAAAAAAATACAGTTAAGCACTATGGACATAACTTTGAGAGCAACTAGGAAGGATATCATAATGCACCTTAGAACCTCAAAAACGGCAGCATAATGGTAATTGAAAGAAGAATGTAGAGATAACTTCTTATTTACTCCTTTTCTGAATTGCAGTTGACTTTTAAAAGTCAAACTAACTATTTTTTTCATCATAACTTAGTTAAAACCTATTCTCCTTTGTACAAAAATGTACTCACTTTAAACAATACAAGAACTAAAATTTTGTGCAAACAACTGTCGAGAACGTAGAGCTAAAAATTATCAAAATGTTTGGTTTGAGTGTCATTAAGTTTGACATTCAAAAAAGAAAGTCAACAATTTCCTCTCCATTGAGCCACAATTATTCCATTAGCCCATACAAAGGTAAATAAGTAGCCTCTCATCAGAAAACAAACAAAACCTCTTAAACCGAGCATCTCGCACTAAATTATATCCGTGTTAGAAAAACAGGATAAAGTGGGCTTCTTTTGTGCATTATACTATCCTATATTAGTATGTTCAAAAAAGGACTTTCGTCTTCAAGTACAATAACACAAGAGCATAACAAGGTTCACATGAGCATGTGACATATGATAAAATCAGCATCATAGAAGGCTAAACATAAGCACGATAAATCTATCAACATGGTTGCTAAGCCAGAACAGACTTGGTAAGCAAAAACTTATAAAGAAATCTCCAAAATCAAAGTCACTTAGCAACTACTTTCTCAGAATTTGGAATGCAGTAAGCATTTCTAGACTAAACATAATTTCAAAGTTCCACCCATATACTAACCTCACCCGCCTTTAGCTCTTACTTCCTATCAATCTTCATTGTCAGACCAATCACTGTCAGTTGTATCAGCTGTATCAGTCTCAGACTTATCATTGTCAGACAAATCAAGATACTTCATGTTTGACGGAAAAGTGAAACCTTTAGCTTCCAAACGAGCGAGGGTCTACAAACATGATATAGCAATGAGAATGGTGGAACACTAGTACAGATTTCTCTAGCTTTAAAGAATTGATTACTTTCAAATGCACATCCAAACTGGTATACTATTTATAATCAATAAAGTTCTCCTAAACCTAATGATTGATAAGGCCTACAAACACACAAATTGCAAAAAGTTTAAAAAAAAAAAAATTGAAGGGAAATTACCTTTAAACAGTAGTGTCCAATTTTAAGCTTTTTGACATGGCGAAGGCTTAGTATATGACCTTTAAGCATTTCTTCTTTCTTTGCCTTACTTGAAAGGACACCCATCGAATAATCTAATCTAAGCTTCAAAACAAAGAAGACACATTTAGCAACACAACCTTGGATGACATCAAATCTTCTTTGATAGTTAGTGACAAAATATGAGGCGCATATATTTCGACAATATATCCACGTTCACGGTATCCGGTAACAAACAATTTCTTAACACTCGGTGAGGTAATATTAATCCGTCCAAAACCAAAGCAATACACCAACTCAAATTTCTAAAGAGGACTTCCTGGATAACTATATCTTAACCAAAATCCTTCATCTAATTTGCGTATGTAATCACATAACCTCTTCAGCGTTACTCAAACTTAATGACACCAGTAGCATTATTACACAATTGAACAGCCATCCAATCTCAAATGTGATTAAAAACTCGAGGTTGAAGAAAAATTCTGATCCTTTAACAAACTCAGGGTTCACATCATAGGGATCGACTAAAAATAAATAAAGGTCTTGAACATTACACGTAACAGCGTAGCGGATTAACTTACTAACAATTGACTCATTGCTACTATCGTAAGGCATACTCAGTACGAATTTGTTAAGCCTTGACTGGCCACGTTGACTCACGACTTTTTTGACGTACGAAATGAATTCAGGGATTCTTCGATCTTCGTCTACAGAGTAAGGTTTAAGAGTAAGATTAAGAATAGGAACTTGAGTCCAAAGATGTTTCCATCTTTTAGAGAGTATACATGTTCTGATAACCTCTTCTGTGGAATCTAACCGAGAGATGATCTCAACAAGTGAGCAATCTGGTAACAAGCTTATTCCATCTTCCATCATTTCAATGGTGGCGGGTCTACCTCTCGTTGCTGATCCAAAAACAAAATCGTCAAATTGTGAAATGAGTTTTGCTTTTTGCCCCTTAACTTTTAATACTGATATTGAAAGTAATTTCTTGTACACATATAATTATTCTCACTCTTCGGCTGCGCTAATAACAATCTATCCTAATTACATAAGCCATACCACTAATATAAATCGACTCAACAAGCACAAACACACAAACTAAGAAGATGAACTTGTACAGCTTATTAACTAATCCAGAACCACTTAATCGACTAATTATACGTTACATTGACACATATCATAAAATGATATCGTTTACGGTTAAAATCAGCAAAACTACCACATGATGTAGGTGCTTTGCTTTATAAAATTACACCATTCTATACTGTCGCCTAACTAACAGTAAAAAAAACGTCAAAAAAAAAAAAAAATGTTCACACCTTCTCGGACTTCTAATCAACAATCATCCATTCACATAGTATTATTCACAAGCACGCAAAGTAACAAGTCAAAACACCACCAAACCTAGTGGGTTTGTAAAACCATTCCGATTCCCAATCCCATACCCATTGTCATTCACGATATAAACCAAACACCCATAATAATTAACTAAATAAAATGATAATCACCACCGTACCCGGTAGCATCGGGCATTATTCATACGACTCATATTCCAATGGCTGCGCTAACAACAAAAATCCGACACATTACTCAAACCATCACCGCTGCTTTCCGCCATCAGCCACCAGCCGCCGCATGCACGATTTGCATGGAAGAACTCGTCGTCAAAGGCGACACCAACATTAAACAACTCCCATGTCGCCATAAGTTCCATGCTAGTTGTATACGTGACTGGCTTTATCTCAAGCAAACATGTCCCATTTGTCGCTATAAAATCGATGATCAGTTCATGCTTGTGAATACACACTTACGTGTGTCGTTTAAAGAGTTTAAACGGTCGAAGTTCTTGTGGGTGTATCAGTTGAGGGAGTTGATTGATGCATTGTTTCCTGAGGTTTGGAATGAGTTTAAACTTAATCTTAAAAATAAGATTAGGGCTAGATCATATATAAGGCTCGGTAATCCTTTATGTGATCAATGAGCCGAGCCCTATAAATCATCTTATTAGAGTTGTTAATTAGGTGTTTAGGGTTTGATAGGATTCTTAAAGTTTTGTTAATTAGGGTTTTGGTATCGGAATACATAGTTGTTTTTTATGTGTTTTTGTTATTATCTTTTTATGCAAATGATGAGGTGATGATTTGATATAAACGAAACTATATCGGTGCAAATCGCACCATCCAGATCAATTCATAGATCTCCAATACTGAATTGTGGTAAAAACTAGTTATTGATTGTATATAGGTGATGTATCAAGTACTTTTAGTAGCGAAAAAATCAATTACTTAGTTTGCAGCGCATTTTCTTTTGATCGACATTGTATTTAGTTTGGCTTACTTCTACAAAGTTTTGTGAAGGTAGTAATCCAACCTTACCATGTAGTTCCTTTAGCAGAAAAAAAAATGTGTTGAGGAACAAGTCATACACAGTATACACGGTATGATTGAAGTCGTATGTTCTAAACTAATGACCGTGAGGTAACCTAGCCTATAAAAGATTTGGAACTGATGATACTTATCGAATCTAGATTGGACACAAGCATGCATTTCTTTACATTTGTATGTGCATAGTATTATCTTCCACAACAACAACACTACCCGATCCATCCAACGTTCTTTATATCTTTTAGCGTTATTTATCAACCTTCTGCTATTTCCGGAATTCATAGCACGGATGATCATGACACTTAAATAAGCTAATGAAGTTGGCATCTGCAAGAGTAATTTCTCGTTGTTACCGTGTTTTGTTGTTTTTATCCTCTTCCTTTATGGTCAATATCAAAAACCATCTTCGTCGTTTTTTTCATTTATAACTGTCTTTGTATTGTTGACTCTAATCTTCACCGGCCGTCCACCTCTCTATTGTGTGTGTTTGCACAACTTTTTACATACAACCTCTCACAGGGGTATTAAGCTATGATCTAAAGGTTTTGGACCTTGGAATGATCCGATAATATATAGCGCCAACACGCTTTCCTTTTATGTTTTTCAAGAGTTTTTGCAGCGAGATTCAGATTTGTGGAAGCGAAAAGAATGTCACAAATTAAACTTATAGTGAAGCATGGTAATAATATCTTGTAAGCTTGTGATGTCTTTACTATTCAGTATTTTAGGCTAAACAACAAATCGTATTTACTAAGACAATGGTGATAACATTATTAACTTTTCATATAGAATTACCATTTTATGATTTATCACTCAATCACCACTCTTTTATTTAAAGAAATTTGCATTTATGTGACCTAAGACTCTTATTTTTCTTCTTTTTGATTATAAGATAAGTATATTATATTAACAAAATATTTCAAATAACATATGATAATAACACACACATTGAACAAGACCAAGAGTTACACAATACTAAATATTTAGTCAAGTAGAAGTTTGAAATTTTGGTTTTACACTTAAATTGTCATTGGCAAATGTGACACACAATTGTTTTAACCATTTTGGTGTCTTTTTTAATGGGTTTTTAGTTTCTAACGTAAGATACAAAATTTGAAAATTTACTATCTTTCTATCCATTTATAGGAATTGTGTAAATGCTTTGGCATGCCACAGATAATAAAACTTACTATTATAGTATATGTTGACAATTTTCTCTACGTCACGTTAAATTAGATAATAAATTCAGCTACATAGATATTGCTACATCAATTTTGATCTCATCTCCTATATAAACTAACCTTTCATCTCATAATTTATCATTCGAAATCAAAATCTAAACCAACATGACAAGTTCTTCGCTTCACATAACATTTCTCTTGTTTCTTTTGGTCATAGGTAATTTTCAATTCCTTTATTCTTAATTCAAAATTCTGTAAATTTTATCATCAAAGAAATCCATGTACTTTTTGATATTCAACGACACTATGTCCTAAGTAATCAACCTCTAGATTCAAATTTTTACTAGTTGTATCATTACAGCTTTATGTTATTTGATTTTGCAGGTGCGAAATTGGTCGTATCACAAGAAGAATGCAGTAACACTGAATCTTTTTTTATATGCACGAAACATTCTTGTACGGATTTTTGCATAGTCCTACATGGAAATGAAACTTCTACTTGGGGAGAATGCAAAAATTTTGTCACGTGTCGTTGCCATTATAAGTGTCCGTCAAATGATGAAAACAATACACAAAATCCATTAAGTCGCTCCTTCACCTACTGAGTAATGGAGTGTTTATGGCTTAATATGTCTTGAATAAATGTTACTAAGATTACTAATAAAAGTAACATCAGTTGTTGTTATGAATATCTATCTACTTATTTGACAATGAATAATGATCAGACTTATGTTGTCATCACCAAAAGCTAAAGGGAGATATTAGAGATTGCATGAAAAGAAACTTGTTTTGCTTAAATAAAAAGAATAGAAACAAAGTCATTGAGCCTTTAAACATAAAAATTGGGATATGAGAGAAAAAAAGTGAGGTGAAAAATAAGATTTAACTCAAACTGAAAATCAATCAGTGGAATAAAAGTAAAAATGATGTTTTTAAATGATTAAGACAGACATACTTGTTACTGTTAGTATGGGGAAATTTTTTGTAAGGAATACTTGTGCAGATATGACAAAGCTAATATTCATAGCCTATGAAGAAGACTCAAAAACCCTTGCAATTTCATGTGTATGAAAAATAAAAACTTATGTCAATTCCACCCGTTAGCACAGGGCAATATTCATACGACCTCCTAGTTAAATGGCTGCGCTAGCAAAAGAATTAATCCGATGCATTACTCAAGCCATCACCATAGCCGCCACCTCCTCTTTTAGCGGCAAATCACCAGCCGTCGCATGCACGATCTTCAAATATATAAGGGTTAATATGTAGAGTTTTCAAGAGACATATCATGAAACAAAAATGAAAATTACACAGAACAAAAGTCTATCCTCTTTGATGGCTTCTAATATTCATGGGTATATTTTTATAAACTAAGTTCAAAAAAATATGTGTTGTTATAAACTAACTTTTGACAATATATCCAAATCTTAAAAATGAGTTCTCTAATCCACATGTTATAGTAAAGCATGGTAATATCTTCAAAGCTTGTGATGTCCCTAATATTCAACAGTTTTGGCTAAATGATTGATTTAAAAAATCATCAACAGAACATTTTTTACTACACAATTATAGCTCGAACATTTAAAAAAATCAAAGGAATTGAAATGTAACCAACTTATCACGTTTTGCTATTGTGTGTAGGCAACTGTTTTTTTTTTTGTTAAACAATCAATTAACTTTTGAATTTCGAATATTGTGTGTATTTTTCTCACATGTAATGACCAATTTACCCTTCATGATTAATAGGTTGGTTAAAAAACATAGGGGTAAAATAGTCACTCACTACACACATTATTCGAAATTCAAAAGTTAATAGTTTAACAAAAAAAAGTTACCTACACACAATAGCAAAACGTGATAAGTTGGCTACACTTTTTTATAATTTGCCCTTTATGAGAATCAAAACTTTCATCGTTAAGTGAACTCGTGTGACAATAAATTGTTGCTCCTGATGTGTAATTTTGGTTTGATTATTTGTTTGGGTACTGATGGTGGGGTGGGTTTAGTAGTCTTGTAGGACATTTAGTTTTTACTTGCACCATATATCTCATGTGGTGGGTTCTGTTTTTGTTCGGGTTAATGGTGAGGAGTGTTTAAGTCTCCTGATTTTGGCACAGGAGAGCTGTGGTCTTGTATGTTGTTTTGTTGGGTTTTAATTTAAGTTTTGCCTTTCAAAAAAAAAATTGTACAACACAAAAACATATGACAATGCTACTGTTTTTAATTTGACTCTTGTTAGGAGGATTTTTTTTTTTAACGGCAAATTTTTATAACCTACATCACCTATCTCACAGCTTTTATCTCACATGTCTCTAACAATACTTGAACCCACAACCTATAAGTTGAAGGACCACTCACATACCGTTGGGCCAAGAGTCCTTTGATTAGGAGGATATGTATGGTTTCAACCAAATTTAACATATGAGCTTTGTCTTTTAGAAGGTGACTTTAAGGGTTGTTTAATTTGTTTAACTTGTCGTACAAGTTTGAGTTTGTTTTGAATTAGGAAACTATTTTTTGATGGTTAGGGTTTAGTTTCTTATAAATAGGGATGATTAGTATTAGTTTTTTTGTACCTTTTGAATTAGTGTTTGGTACCCTTTTAATTAGAATTTTTATGGGTACGTTTGAATTTGTTTTGTATTTGGTTTGATAATTTGAATAAAGCTTCGCTTCATTTGTTCGAATTTGATTGTTTGTTTAGTCTTTGAATCACCAACATTATCTTTGATTGATTATACAAAGGAAAATGTAAAGTTATATACAGAAAATGACCTTCATGATAACATCATTAGAACAGTATAAACTTTTCATATACCATTACCATTGTATGACAATTACAACTTTGTTCTTGATTGTTATATACAAAAGGAAAATGTAAATTTATATAGAAAATGAACCTCTTCCTTGATAACATTCCATTTACTATAACAGTATAATTTTTCGTATCAATTACGTTTGATTTATGAAAAACATTAAACGGCTGCATAAAATGTGGGGACACAAAACTTGCAGATTTTCGCCCATGCTATATAGCACTCAATAATCTATCTTTCATCTTAGGAATATTTTGCATCTTCTTATTGACCTAAGACTCTTTGATTATATTGATTTTCTGGAAAGGCGAAATATTATTGATAGTTAGAGAGAAGCTAGAAAAAAATACAAATTCCAAAAAGTTACAATTTGTAAGGCCATTTTAAGATCACATATCCATTCAATCCAAATAGACTTGATTTACTATCCCTATTTAACACCCATGAACCCACGTCGATGTTTTAAAATAATGACATCAAAACACAACTTTGTCATGCATTAAGGGAACTTTATATTTTACTAAAATAAATTCTCTTTTATGATAGCTAAATAAAGAATAACAGAAAAAAAGTTTCTTTTTTCTACACAATTTAAATAGCTGGTCAAGTGGAAGTTTGAAATTTTGGTTTTACACTTAAAATTGTCATTGGCAAATGTCACACCCAATTGTTTTAACCATTTTGGTGTCTTTTATTATATGAGTTTTGTTAAGTACGTAATGTACATATTATTCATACTTATTCCCTTATGATTTATTAGTGATATGGTGTTAAGTGATGGATTATAATTGCATTTTATGTTTAATGTGGAAAATTACAGAATGTTACTTCTTTATGTGCTATTGTAGGTTTTAAGAAATTAAAATACCTCATACACTTTCGTCTTTTTTTTCAGGTCTATATAAGTATGAGGTCTTAATGGGCAAGAGCTTTCAAGTCGAGGGGCCTCATTGTACTTTAGCTCAAATCTACAAAAAAAGGAGCAGAATGTGATTTTTAGATAGCAAAAAGAAAGGGTCGGTTCAGAAGGCATATGGGGAGATCGTGGCATCAAGTTTGAAAAAGTGACAGGTAGCAGATCGTGGCATCATGGGAAATCAAAAGGAAACATGGCCTATAAAAACATCAGGTGTTGCAGCTGGAAGGGGAGACCGACTCTCAACAACAAAAACACAGAAACATAATTTAAGATAAAAGAAGAAGAGCCCATCATTCAATAGTTGTGATTTCTTCCTTTACCATGAGTAGCTATTTTTATTTACTTTCTAGTTGAAGGTTTTTCAATGTTTATGGTGTTAAAAGGAAACAATTTAATGGGGTCAACAAGATTAATGGTTATTTACATCATATCCCTTAATTCAAGCAAATATATTCCTTAATTCAAGCAAAGATATTCGGTCAACGTGTAATAGTCACACAATAATTGTTTTTCCTCTTTAAGCCCATTGTAGTTTTGTATAAATAGCGGTTGTTCTCTGCATTGTAAATCAATCTATCAATAGAATAAAAACACTATTCCCAATTCTTATCAATTTTTATCATGGTATCAGAGCATGTCTGCTCATCCTATACTGCATAACCTATTCAAATCCTCGATTCAAGCTACCATGTTCGGAGAAGCTACCAAGTCTGGAGACAAACTACAGACTTTCAACCTTCATGTTAAGGCTAATGACATTAAAGAAAACAAAACTCACCTAACATGTAGTAATTGCGGTATGTCGAGGCATACCACACATCAGTGCTTCGAGCTAATTGGCTACCCCGATTGGTGGAATGATGGCCACAAGAAGGGCAACAAGAATCGAGGACTAGAAAGAGGCAAAGCCTCCGCTGCCAACACCGGTACTGATCGAAAAAATTCCACTGGACTTGGGGGGATGGCGGCAACGACAGTTAATGAAGAAGATGGATCCTTCTCAATGAGCACCACTCAAAATTATAATATAAATAAAAAACAGTCATGGATATTTGATTGTGGAGCTACATATACTATGACTTATGATTTATCAGATTTTGCTACATCAACTAAACCAACAAAATCATATATACATACGGCAAATGGAGAATAAATGAATGTAAGAAATGGGGGAACTATTGAAATTTCACCGACACTTAAGCTCTTTAATTGTCTTTATGTTCCAACTCTATCACATAAACTCCTATCGATAAGTCAAGTAAAAAAAGAGCTGAATTGCTTAGTTATCATGCAACCCACCTTTTGTATCTTACAAGATATCAGGACGGGAGCGATCATTAGGCGTGGAACTGAAAGACAAGGGTTGTAT
>BQNB010074772.1:0-29476 GCA_026074375.1 Tanacetum coccineum | reverse complement strand
CTGAAACGACTTGATTTCACACTTAAATTGAGTATTAACAAAATTACGAAATAACACAAATTTATACAAGACATCCGATTTATTAATCAACGGATAAACTAAAAAAAATGCGAATAATAATCTAAGAATAAAACATACAAAATAGGTGAAGTTTATACATACGAATGAACAATGTTTGATACATAATATAGATTACAAATTAATAATTTAACAACAAACTTGAGCCCAATCTCCTAAACGGTACATCAATATGTCGACTAACATTAATATCATGTGATTGATAAAAGTCAAAATGTACAAAATGACAAATTATAGTATTGTTGCTTTGTTATGTTTGCCTTCGAAAAAAAGAATAGCATGGCTTTGGGAAAGGACGTGGCTGACAATCCCAGGGGGCATCCCCTTTAGATTCGTGGCGTACTGGCGTGCAATTGCGTGCATGGATTGTATCTCCGTTATCGACGCGTCGTCGGGTTTCACAGCATCATGAAAAATATAAATCTAATTGCTGAAGTTAAAAAAAAGTCCTTTTCATTACCATGTTAATCTTTTACTAACTCCGTATTAACTCCGTCTTAAAATAATACGGTAAACAAAATATGCAGACAATCATATACTTTTTTTTGAATGATAACTTTTATAAAAACTAGCAAATAGTTAGAAAAAATCAATTACACAATAATTAGAGTCCATTTTATTTGCCATATTTGATTATCTTAAAATGATCGAGTAAACCGAAAAGTTTTTTCCATTGCCATTTTAATTACTGTATTAAGGGCATCCATTATGATCATTTCAAGAAAATGTTTAAAACACATGAAAATGTTTATACTTTGTTTTAACCATAGTGAGTTGATGTTTTATGTCCATGTGGAATGAAGAGGTCTAAGATCTTGAACTTTTTCATAATTTAATGCATGCGTAATTGTTAACCATTTTATAAACTAGAAAATGTTTATCCATAGTGCAACAAGGTTTATAAAATCAAAAGGTTTGTAAATTAATGATTTTATAAATGTTTAAACCTTTTAAAATGTCTATCATTGTGGATGCTCTAAGATTTATTTACCTTTTGATTGATTGTATACTCCCTCCGTCTCAAAAAGAGTGTCCACAAACAAAAATTGAACAAATTATAATGTGTGTAATTAATGCTAGTTTTGATTGATAAAAAAATCATTTTTACCATCATAATTTATAGAGAAATTAAAAATGAGTAATTAATGCATTTTTTGATTATAAAGATAAAATAGAAAAACAAGTCTGCAATTCAAAAATAAAAATTGGACAAAGGAGTATAACTTAAGCTGACGACATCTAGATTGCATATCACTTGAGTTGCCGACATCTCAATTATATTTTGTCTAGCTAATCGGATACACCAACAATCCATGTCCTTCTTGTTTTACCTTTAATAAATCCGTACAGTTTTTGCTTTTTGGTAAAAAATTTTAAGAAATACTAAATTTATGTAGCTAGCTCCGAATAGAAGTGTAAACGACTCGAGTCGTTCGAGCCGAGCTTCATCGAGCTATTGAGTCGAGCTCGAGCTCAAAAGTTGAGCTTGAAATAACAAGTCAACTCAAGCTCATTATCGAGCTTTTTGAGATTATATATATACGCTATTATTGACACACACAAATTTTTTGAACTCTCTTCGGCTCTCTCGTATATGACCATTTACCACAACTTGTGGTTGTGGGGTCACATACACTACATTTGAGAGTTTCCTAGTCATGTTAGGCTCAGTTGAGAGTTTACCTGCATGTCAAACAACTAATAGTTTAACCATTTAAAGAAGGGCTAATACATAAATATACTATACTTGACACCTCTTATCATTATATGTAGCTTGACTATTAGGTGTAAAATTCTTTGTTTTTGAGTTAATGTGTGTAAATTTTCACCCACCCAACAGGTTGTAGGTTACCTTTTTTATCACACATAGGATTACACACTCCACTACCCGAATCAACCCGTTTATATTTCTAAAACCCCGCTCCATCACTTCCCTAAAATAACAACAGCTGTTTTAAATACAACTCCACAACTCCACCACACACAAACACTTCGCATGAACACCACAACTCCACCACATACAACACAACCATGGTGAATAATGAAACACTTCTTCGACAATCACTTCGCCTGAACACGAGAACTCCACCACACACAATGAAACACTTCGCCTGAACACCACACCGTAACTACTGTAGCTAAGTTACGGGTGAGTGTCACCGGAGAACTATCGGATGTTGTTGTTATGATGTTGGTTAAAAATAGGTTTGAGTCAGATGATGTTGTTGTTATGAGTTAGTTATTCGGTATGTATGTGAAATGTTGGATGTTTCGAGTTGCAGTTAATGAAATGCCTGAGAGAGATGTGGGGTGTGTGGAATACAGTTATTTCGTGTTATTTACATGATGGGAAGTATGCGAAAACCTTGGAGTTGTTTGGGGAGATGAGGGATTGTGGTTTTGAGCGTGATTATGTGTCTTACACGACTGATATATCGGCTTGTGCGAAGGTTATGGATGTTGAGAGGCGGTGACAAATGGTTTTGGTTCAGATAGGCTTGTTCAAGCTGTTTTGGTTGATAACTTGATATGTATGGTTAATGTGGTTGTTTAGAAATGGTTGTACAAGTTTCTTAGGATATTAAGTTCAAGAGTTTGGTTTCGTGGAACTCCATGATTGCAGGATATTGTTTGAGAGGTGATAACAAATCGTGGTTGCCGGAAAAAATACAGGAGAAGATGGTGGTTGCCGAAAAAATTGTCGGAGAAGATGGTGGTTGCCCAAAAAAACTGGCGGAGAAGATGGTGGTTGCCTTAAAAAAGTATTATATTTGTCATATTTGTCATTATGCGTATGCGACATGGCAGTGACATGAAAGTGACGTGGCAGTGACATGGATAGTAACATGAATGTAAGGCCGTGTCATCGATTTTGATGGTCCTGCGCCGAAATTTAAAAATACGCCTTGAAAAACGATAATGTAAAAATATGTAGAGAAAAGCTTATTACAGTGTTGCAAATTTCTTTAAAGCACCTAAACAATGGTGGCTAAATAAAATCATTTCAAGTAAACCATATATGTCTTTGTGTATTTTTAAAGCCAATATATATCAAAGAATTAAATTCTAAAAATAAATGATAATATTTAGGAAATAATGAAAATAACCTTACAGAGAAGATTTGAGTCGATTAAAAGCAAATACTTTTAAACTTATGTACTACACAACTGAATATATATGTCGATTAAAAGCAAATACTTTTAAACTTATGTACTACACAACTGAATATATATACAATTCTGTGCCTCATGAGATTAGATGCTTAAAGTTGGGTTACAAATTTGAAGGCCCTTTAGAAGATGGGGTAGTCTGCGTATGCACTTATTGCATTTGGTCTTCACTGGCTCTGCCTGAATGACATGGCAAAACTTGTTGAGAATTTTACACAGAATAGCCGAGAAAAAAGAAAGCTACACAGAATGATAAAAGGTGTCACGTATAGCATATTTACAAGGTATTAACCCTATAAGGAAATAGAGGTCGGGACTAAAATAAGTATGCTAATTCAACCAGCGAATATTTTGTACTCGTATAATCTTATATATAATGTTAATTGTTAGTTTCTTTAACCTTAGGAGTATGACAAAGGAGTGGCCTAATAAGAACTTTTGCATGTTTTGTTGTAATAGGGGTGTCATAAATCCCGACCCGACCCGAACTTGAACTCGAATAAGGATAATTGGGTGGGGTTACTCGGGTTCAAAATCCAACTCAGGTTAACCCGACTAACCTGAATACGAAATAAGGTCGGGTATCGGTTCAAAATACTTTGGATACTCGGGTTCGGGTCAACCCGACTGACCCGAATTAATTTTTTTTTTTGTATTTTCATAATTTTCATATAAACTTTGCCTAATCTTTATCCAATTGGCCAATTGAAAGACCCGAGTTGAGTGGTATACTATCCTAATTTTGAAAGCTTATTTTGTGGATAATATGAACAATTTGTAAGTTGCAAGTTGCAAGTGATGTGGAGCCATGGTATTCTTGTTGTTTCATTTCGGATAAAAACCATAAAATACCTATAAACTTTCAACCCCTTCAGTGCTTACTGAGACTTCATGACTAGTACCTTATTAGGTTTGCTTCAGTACTAACTCCATCTCAGTCGACATTATTTTCTTATTCTCACTTTTACTCCTTTTTTAAGTCATACCTAAGGACTTCTACACTTACTAGTAGGTTGTCCCTGGGTAGATCCCCTCGGTTCTGGCTGGCTCATGGGAACTAATACCTAACCTTACCAACCTTATAACTCCGGTAAAATTAAATACATGGTCAATCTTTTTGGTACAGTTCACCTTGCCATAAAACCAATTGAAAAACACAATCAAGTACTTGTGATATAAATATCAAAGCTTTTAGTACCTGGATTGTTTTTGAATTTTTAGAAACGCTCTCCCTCAACATGTGCATCGATTAAACAAAAATGTTTAGCACAAGGAGGATGGAGTATACACATGAGTCCACAAAATCACATCTTTTATCAGTTTTCATATTTGAATAACATTTTCTCCCTTTATCAACAATGTCAAATCCTTTGATATTTTGGATACCAATGAATTCGAATATGTTGGAAAAACTGGAGAAAAGTATACTGATTAATCACAAGCCGAATGGGAATAATCCAAGTCGTTATTGAAAAAGAATTGAGTTTGAATAGTGACATGACCTGGTGGACCACTAAGAGGCAGAGGTTTGCTAATATCAATCCTGACTTGATCGCCTTCTGGATTAGCCCAATTAATCTGATCGGTAAGCATCTTGTGACACTCTTCCATCTCGAACTAAAGATGAACGACGTCTGGGTAGAAAGCTTTAACGACTTCAAATGATTGGCCTTCAAAATCTATTTGAGTAAGCTCAGTCTTTCCCTTCTGTTGGCAATACTAGTTCATAAACGTCCGCATATCCCCATTATTTTCAAGTAAAGAGTTCTCTGACAGAGCTTGATACGTGGTAGCTAAAACATTGGCCCAGTTGTTCACAGCATCAGGAATGTGGGATGTAGGAATGACCCAGGCAGGTTTTAGAGTGGCTGGTCTTTCGTCATCTAGAATAGGCTTCAACCATTCTAGCATCTGCTTAATCTTTGGAAGATAGGCAGAGTCAGTGTCCTCTAAATCAGATATATTGGCAGAATCTGGTATTGGTATGTGTTCGACTGGTTGCTCAGCATTAGGACCAGATTGTTGCTTGGAGATGCTTGAAGGAGCATCTCGAGTGTCAGACTTCTTCCATGCTGATGACTGAGGAGCTTGAGGTAGTGATGAACCAGAAGTTCCAGTGTCATGTCGTCTCCTCTTACTGAGATCTGAATCTGGTGGAGGAGGAAGAGGAGGAAGATCTTGATCGTCACGACGTCGCTTGCGTGACTTATCCTTTTCAGCAAGGAATTCGTCCCTCTGTGCTCGTGCCATAGATGCCTCCAGTGCTTCATAGAGAGCGATATGTTTAGGAAGTAATTTGTATGTATCACTCTCGAACATCCTTTGGTGAAGCATTTCATGCATATCTTCTTCGGACAAGTCTCTGAAGCGATCTCGAAGGGGAGCTTGTAGAGCTATTTGAACAGCCTCTTTGACATTTTGATAGACAACTTCATCAATCTTATAAGGCAGATCCCTAAGCTCCAAAGTGTAAACCCTAGATCCAAGATTCCGAGTCGTTTTATCGAGATTCTTGTTAGTCTGCTCTAAATCAGAGAATTTCTTTTCAAGAGCTACGACACGTTCAGCTAACTCTGATTAAGTAGTTCTTTATTGTTGTAGAGGAGGTGGAAGGGTTGTTAGTGTAGTCATTGTTGTTGCAGTAAAGATTGGTGCTTGATTGGTAGATGATGCATGTTTAGGAGGTGAAAGATCAATAACCGGTATGAGCAGTGGAGGAACTGAGGAAGATGCGGCTTTAATTGGGAAACAATGACCATTGGGTCCACTCTGCTTCACACAATGAGTTTTCCTGGTTTTCATCATCAGTGGATTTGTCATTAATGAACTGATCCCCAATAGCATATGCATCCTCCAGATTCTTATGGGACAGAGAGTCAGGTTTAAAACTTTGTAGTCCTCTAGGATGACATGTTCATCAGCCAAAAACTTCAAACTTTCTTGAACCTTAGGGTACAAATCTGGTTATGATTCGTTATGCGTGGGCTACAAGGTTTTGTCAGCATGAGCCACAAGGCTTATTCCAAAGGTTGTTACCAGCTGGTCTTCATCTATGAGTACCTGCTCTGGTGGAGGTTAAGTCTCGTGAGTTTCACTCTCATATCTTGTGTTATTGATCTATAAAGTAACGCCCTCGGATATTCAACATTCCGCTGCTACCCAGATTTGGAGGTGTTACATGCAATACCTCAGTATCACCTCGACTGTTTGTCTTATCTGATCCAGCACCTGTCTCAGCATCTACAGAAGATGGAGAGTCACAAACAATATTGGCGGAAGTGTCATCATGTGGTTGTGCAGAGGGTACAGTTGATGCCTCTTCAGTAGCTGGAGTCCACCTTTGGAATATGAATTGGTCTGTGGTGCTTCTCCTCTTTGGAGTGTGCAGGGCTAGCAGAGATTGGGCAGCTTGTTCCTCAGTGACAATAGCTTTACCCTTGCCTTCAACTACTGGGAGTGGTCGGATGGCCTCTGCAACCGGTTCTTGAATTGCCACATCTCCAACATGTACATGACCCTGTGCCTGAAATGATTCCAGACTCATCTGAATAGCATGTTCCATATCATATTCTTCACCTTCTTGTTCAGGCTCGGGTTCAGGTTTAGGTTGAGCTGGTTCTTCATCAGGTTCATCAACCAGCTGGAAAGAGCTTTTCACGTTACAAACTTTTGTAACTTTACCCTTGTTGGTCTTTGTAGGGGTGTAGGTTTGGCAGGCTTCGGAATGGGTGGCTTAGCAGTTGAGGGCTTAGATGGTTTTTCCTTGGCAGGCTTAGGTTTTGCTGCAGGTGCTGGTTTGCTTGACTTCTTTGTAGCAGATTTTGACTTGGGTTGTTTGGTACTTGCTGTCTTCTTCTTTCCTTCCTTTTCGGCTGCAACCTTCTGATCATGCTTTGCGACCATTTCCAAATAAGCATTGTAGTACGGTGCATTCCTGATATTGTTCGAGATCAGCTCGTTGGGAATTGGCATTCCAAAGACTTCATCGACTTCGCCTTTGGGAACGAATTTGAGATTACCAAGTCTGAAATCTTCTTCAGCAAGATGAAATGAAGATGTTGATCTCTAATGAATATTATGAATTATTCCCAAGTGACAGATAATTAACTTTGTGAACCGACAATACGGAATAACATGAGGCTTGTCTTTCCTGCCCTTCTTAGTAGGACTGCCCAGATTTTGCCTTATCAGTGAGAAAGGTCTGAATAGCTTGTACTAATTCCTCCCTCACAAGTTCAGCAAAATCAACATTTGTACTTGTGATGATACCCCAAAGCATCTAAAGAACTGGGTATCTAGTTCTATCATACCCAGAAGTCTTGCATGTGAGACATTGATTGATCATAGACAAGATGGCTCTCCAGGGTTGATACAGGTTATTTACCATCATCCTTGACACAAAGTGAATAGCCTCTGTATACCCCAGCTTATTCACAAAGTCCATAATAGCATCACCTGATGGAGGTGACACGAATTGGTGAGCTTGATCAATGGGAGTTATATCTAAAGCCTCCCTCAGAAGATTAGCATCCAATGTGAGTCGGGTTTTATCCAGCTAAAAACTGTAAACACCAGTCTTTGCTTCATATGCCAATGTATTCCAAAACTGTTGAATGTAGATAGCTGAAACAAAAGCTGAAGCAGTGAATGCTCTAAAGAAGTTTATGTTTTGCAAAATATCCACAGAGATCTAAAAGATTAGATTCTTTTTCTTCTTGTGAAGATCCAAAACAAATTTGCTCTTTCCAATGGGTACCCATGCATCAAATGGAAGTATCTGTTCATCAGATCTTGTGGGAGCAGGAGCTGGAACATTCTCATCAGCCATATTGTCTGCACAAGGATATCAACAAAGACAGGGAGACATGACACATATCTTGACGTTAGATAAGAACATTGACATGCTTCATTTGATTATGGTGAGATTAAGTCCATGTTGGTCAAGGATATCCGATGAACACAAATAAGTTAACAAGTCCCGGATGGGTGTTAACAAGGTAATTGTGTCTTTGGATTGGGCTTTGAGAGGGTATTGGGACTAATGGGCCAAAGCTTTGAGATTCTAGCCCAAACCGCTACCCACTAGACACCAAACCGCTGTGATGAGGGTTAATCAAACCGCTGTGAAGGTAAATGATCAAACCGCTATGTAGCGGAATGATCAAACCGCCACGACCAAACAGCTACGGATTAGATATTTATTTTAATCAAACCGCTATGACCAAACAACTACGAATAATATATTCATTTTAATCAAACCGCTATGACCAAACAGCTACTAATATTTTATTCTTTTTAGTCAAACCGCTACCAATTACGAAAGACTCGAAATAGCGGTTTGGATTATTTTAATCATAAAAATAATCTTCATCAAACCGCTACCTCGTAGTGATTTGCCTGTTCATAATAAAGAATTCATTTATCATCAAACCGTTATCAGGCATAATTAAGTAAACCGCTATCATGCATAATTAAGGAAACCGCTATCAAGCTACAACAAACCAAACCGCTATCTAGAACATTTTATCAAACCGCTATCAGCAACATAAAATGCAAACACATTCAAATACCATTTTACGCACTACGGGACAAGCATATATGGGTTCCAATACATTCCTAAGTATTGCCGAGAACATACACACGCTGAACAACAAATAACAACAACAGTTGATTATTAAAATTTAATCTACACACGAAAAATCATCAAATCAAGATCATAGGCAGTTGGGGAGCGAATTGATTCAACAAATAAGCATCACCTATACCTAGTAATCATTTCCCAGCAATCCACACATCATCCCAAACATTCTCATAGGTTTTCGACAAGGACAGACACTTAAATCAATCTAGGCTCCTAAAGTGTTAGAGAGACCATGATCAAGCAATGATATACTAAATTTAAGTCCCAGCCGCATGTATCCCACCCACCAATTCACAATTTCAAACAACACTCTAGATTTAGATTGAAACCTAGGTCGAATCTAGACATGGAAGCCATTTAAGTATGTTTTAAATTGATTCCTTTCACCTAAGGCATCATCTTAATGTATTAAATGAAGTTTTAGAGGTACCTTAGCAAAGTATCCACAGGAAATCAAGAATCAAGGAGGTTGTTCTAGGTGGCGGTTTGCGTGGAGAGAGAGTGTGTGAAAAGGTTTGACTGGATTTGAAATGTTTTGACCAAACCTCAAATTGCTACCTATTTATACTCCTAGTTTAGGATTTGGTAGTTTTGGTCCTTGAGGTTTCTAACTACATACAGTTTCGGCTTAAAGGTTTTCTAAGGTTAAAGTAGTTTGGGAAATGGCAGAATTAGTCCTTAAGTTTAATAGAGCTAGGAGACGATTAGCATATTGCACATAAGTCCCTAAACTCTTAACTAATGACAATTTTGGCCCTTTGAGTTAAAACCAATTGACTCACCCTCAAATTATAACCCCGTATTACAACAAAATCTTTTCCATTAATCGTATGATGTGATCTAGAAACCCTTTTGATGCCATAAACTTAAAAACACTCCCCCCTCAAACAATGACCCGTTTTCTATTGAAAGAGTTGTAGTCGTTGTTTGAGTTGAAAAGTTTATTTGGAAAAACCTGAATTGATGAATTTCCAACAACACTTTTCCACCGTGAGTAACACAAATAATTTTTGAAGAATCAATTAAGAAGAAAATTATTTGGTTATAAAAGGAAGACTTCTCTTCCGGTTAAGAAAGAATGCATTGAAACGTACATTAATCCTTGGATTTATAGATATTAAGTAATCCATGCCTGGGAAAAATTTATTACCCGTTGTTAGGAACAGCTGTCTTTTGGCGACATGCAGTACTCAAATTGAAAAGCGGGTTGCAGTCGGAAATAACTGCAAGCCATGAAGACATGTTTTGAAAACAGATTGAACTTCCGCTCGAACTTCATTTAAAGACCCGTGTAATTATTGAATGACATTTCTAGGTCCGTAAATGTTATCGATTGACAGAAGATATGTTTTGAGAAATATTTTTGGTATTTTCTATTTTTTGACTTTTATGGTTTTTATAGGTTGTATATTTTTGTATTTTGTTTTTGTGTTTAATTATATACAAATATACATAGGATATATGAAGACCATTCTTTACTCCTCTTCTCCTTCCTGAAGACGTTTAAGGGTTTCCGAAGTCATACTCTTCATACGAAGACGCTGGAGAAGGAATTCGAACCGCTCTCTAGGTAATGCCTTGGTGAAAATCTCTGCAAGCTGATAATCCGTCGTCACGAAGTACAATTCAACCACGCCCTTTTCAACCTGCTCTCTAATGAAATGGTGTCGGGTGTCAATGTGCTTAGACCTGGAGTGCTGGACATTGTTGCAGTAGAGAGTAATAGCACTGTGGTTATCATAATACAGGGGAATCTTATTGAAGGCAAAACCGTAGTCTGTCAGCTGTGACCTCATCCAAAGTATCTGAGCACAACATCCAGACATGGCAATGTATTCAGCCTCTGTGGTTGAAATCGCAGTGCTCTTTTGTTTCTTTGATGACCAGCTAACTAATTTATCTCCAAGTAACTGAGCACTTCCTGACGTACTTCTTCGTGTATCTTGACAACCTGCATGGTCCGCATCTGCATAGGCCGTTAGTGCCATGGCGGTGTCTTTCGGATACCAAAGACCCTAATTAATGGTTCCTCTGAGATACCGAAAGACCCGTTTAAGTGCTTCAAGGTGCTTTTTGGTAGGCGATGCCTGATACCTAGCACACATGCATACAGCGAATACAAGGTCGGGTCTGCTGGCAGTGAGATACATTAGGGAGCCGACCATACTCCAAAACCGAGTCTGGTCAACTGGAATCCCTAAGGGGTCCTCATCCAGTTTGAGTCGATCCACCATGGGTGTATCAACAGGGTCACACGAATCCATCCCAAATTTCTTTAATATTTCTAGAGCAAATTTTGATTGATTAATAAAAATGCCTCCGGGACTTTGAGAAACTTGTAATCCTAGGAAAAAAGACATTTGTCCCATCATTGACATTTGGAATTTTGAACTCATCTCATTGGAAAATATGTCACATGCTTTAGGGTCGGTCGAGGCAAATATGATATCATCTACATAGATTTGAACAAGAAGAATATGTTTGCCTATTTTTCGAGTGAATAATGTTGGGTCAACTGCACCTTTGGAAAACTTGTTGTCCAGAAGAAACCGTGACAAAGTGTCATACCACGCCCGAGGAGCTTGCTTTAAACCATACAGAGCCTTCTTCAGACGATAAACATGTGTCGGATGATCTGGATCAACAAAACCCTCTGGTTGACAAACATAGACTTCCTCCTTCAACTCGCCATTAAGGAATGTTGTCTTGACATCCATTTGATAGATAGTCATGTTCTTACTGGCGGCATTAGCTATGAAGATTCTTATAGCCTCGATGCGTGCAACCGGTGCAAAGGATTCCTCGAAGTCAATACCCTCCTCTTGTTCGGTATCACCATTGGCCACACCATACCTAAGCCTTGTTTTTCAGAACATCACCGTACTCATCAAGCTTAACTTTGTAAATCCACTTGAGAGCAATAATCATGACACAGTCTGGTCATGGTACTAATTCCCATACTTGAAGTCGATCAAATTCGTGAATCTCATCTTGCATGGCTTGAAACCAGCAATCTTCAGTTATAGCAGATTTGAAGTTCTTTGGTTCGACTTTGGACAGTACAGAGTTATACAAGCACCACAAGGCATCGGTTGCAAGTTGTTTTCTGGTGGATACCGGTCGAGAAGGATTGCCAATGACATTATCAAGCGGGTGATCCTTGCTCCATTTCCCGAGATGATGATGTGGTTGAGATACATGTGTTGATTCTGCTGAACAAACATCCCCAGATGATGATGCTTCAGAACTAGGTTCGGGAGCAAACACGTTTACGAAGGGATTGTTGTCAACAGGAGCAAAAGGATTGTCTTCAATGATAGTAGATCCAGCAGCAACACCTTGATGTGAACTTGGAGATTGTAATGCCGAAGATGACGGTGAATGACTTGGAGAGGGTGCATCTTGATCAATGGTAGTAGAAGAAGGTGTACCGGCTGAATTGACTGGAACTGGAACTGCTGGAGCAGGAGAAACTGGTCTTTCAACACGTGGAGGTTCCAGGTATTCATCGAACATTGGTTGGAATAGGATCTCCAGCTCTTTATTCGTTGGGGGTACATAAGGTGTTGCAGGGACCGGATTGGGTACGAGCCCTGAACTTATCTGTCCAGGCGTCAGAAACGTAGGAGCGGGTCCTGTACTGAGTTGCACAGGAGCCATCGGCTCAGACAGCTCATCGAATTGAACGTGAATAGTTTCCATGATTCGTCGGGTCCTTTTATTGTAGATTCTATAACCCTTCCTGCTTGGTGCATAACCAACAAAAATTCCAATATCAGCTGTTGGTTGTAATTTTCCAAGATCCTCGCTGTCATTTGTAGGGTAACAAAGAGCACCAAAGACTCGGAAAAAGGTAAGATCAGGCTTCTTATCATGCACCAGCTCATATGGGGTTTTGTTATGACGAGTGTGAATGAGGGATCGGTTTTGGGTGTAACAAGCAGTAGCAACAGCTTCTGCCCATAGAAACATCGGGGCCTTGGAAAATATCAGCATTGTCCTAGCAGCCTCAACAAGAGTACGGTTTCGTCTTTCGACAACGCCGTTCTGCTGTGGAGTCCTCGGAACTGTTTTTTGGTGAAAAATGCTGACGCTTTCATAGTATGCAATCAAATCTTTATTGACAAATTCTGTGCCATTATCGGTACGGATGTATCTAACAGTTTTGTTGAGACCAACTTGTATTTGCTTCAGAAATTTGATGACGAACTCTAGGGTTTCATCTTTCGATCTCAAAAACTTAACCCAAGTAAACCTCGAATAGTCATCTACGATGACTAAGATGTATTTCTTCCCATTAATTGTTTGCACTCGCATTGGTCCACATAAATCCATATGAAGGGTATTAAGAACTTCCAAGTTGGTGTTTTCAGCTTTGGGTGTGTGGGTATGCTTTTTGCTCTTCCCTAGTTGACATGCGGAGCAAAGATGATCTTTCTCAAACTTCAATCTAGGTAAACCTCTTACTAAATCCTTTCTTGCAAGGTCATTGATGGTACCGAAGTTCAAGTGGTTTAAACGTCGATGCCATAACCATGATTTGTTCTTGGAGGCTTTGGACAACAAGCAGATTGGGGAGGACTTCATCATGTCTTCAACCGAGATAGTGTACAAATTAGAACCACGAGAACCTTTGATTAATTCAACACCATCAGTATCGCGAACATAACATGAGTGCTTCCTGAATGCAACTTCGAGATCAGAGTCACAAAATTGTCCGACAGAAAACAGATTATGTCCCAGTCCTTCCACATAGTATACCCTGGAGATCACACTGTCACCAATCACGTAATCTCCATAACCCATGATAGCACCAAAGTGGCTGATCTCATTCCTCAAATCTAACTGTGCCCGTCTATGAACTTTTTCACAAAATTCCTGAGCCGTGAGCGATACCCCGTAATATGATTTGAGCAGAACTGAGTCCAAATTACCAAAAGGTTGTTCTGTATATGACCTGCATTTGAAAACAGACAAATATGGAGAGTTTGGAAAGTTGGATCCCTAATTTTGGTTGGGTCCCTAATTTTGGTTGGGTTCCTGTTGGTTAGCATAAGCAATGGCCTGATTCTAAGAAAGAATTATCCAACATTCATCTATAATCCTCTTCGTGTGAATGTTTTGTGACTTTTGTGTGTTGAATGTGTGTTTTGATCTTTTGAACTGATGGATATGGTTTGGTTGTTTGTTTGTGATGTGACACTTGTTGCAGTGGGAAGGCGAACGAGAAGAAGCAGAATAAAGAACCCACTTGGGATGTTGGTTTCTACGTTGGTATCTAGTTAGTGGTTTTGATCTGTGTGACTTAGTTTCTTAGTTATCACAGAGTATTATAGTACTAAATTTTTAGGTTTGACCATAGCAGCAGGCACGACTTTGGGTTTAGTGAGCCTAGTTAAAGGGAACTGTTCTCCTAACGTGAATATTCTTCCCATGGGCCTCCATTGATAACCAACACTGGTAAGAAAGCTTAGGTATCCAAACTTGCTTAACTTTGCGCATAACATTTTTAACAGAGGGGGATGCGTTTACAGAGTGCAAATAAGTAACCACACACACATCATGATTGGCGGAAATTAAGCATTTGTTACATGTTTGGCAAATAGAATGAGAATTCGAATTAATTACAGTACGCTTAGAGCTAATACTAGAATCGACATGATTCGTGGTTTTTAAACAAGACTTATTGGTCCTAGGGTGTTTTTCTACTTGCTTTGTGTTGACACTCTTAGCCGGTAAGATCCTATTTTTCTTGGTATTACTCCTAGGATGTGATCTGCTAGCATCAGTGCAACTATTTACTCCTGTAGAAGGAGGCGCAGGGACATTAGTCTTCTCAATGTACCAAAATAAAAAATAGTTGCTCTACAGTTGTGTGTTACTATTGGACGTTTTCAATTGGTCCTTAAAAGTAACATTGCTATTTTCCTAGTTTAAAGGGGTAGCGCATGGTTTTTTATCTCGTTGATTAAGTCTTTTATTGAAGTCTTTCAGACAAGTGCCAATCACATATTCTAATAGTTCCTGAGAGTGTTTTGTGTAAAGGCAAGCATATGAAAGTGATCTATCTAATGGTCTTTCAACCTTAGCTTCCTCTACTATTTCTCGAAGGGTTTCTACACTTTCCTTAGGATGTTTGAGATAATCTAGATGAACTTCCCTATTGTTCTTATTGTGAGGAGGAATGTGTTCAACATCTATAGCATACCTACCTGGTGCAAGAACTCTTGGTTTAACAGAATCTATAGTGATGCATTTCAAATTTTCATGTATTTGGGCTTTCAAATTCTCATTTTCAGTTAACAGGGCAGTTGTCTGTTCTATATGCTTAGCACGCATAATCTTAATAGAATTATACAATTCCTTGTAATGTTGCTTAACTTTTTCATTCTCTGCCCTAAATAACTCATTTTGTTCTTGAAGAACAGTAACTTTTTTAGTTAATTGAGTGTTTGAAAATCTAAGGCCCTAAAATCAAGAGTTCGGTCAGCTTCACTACGAGTCTCTTTTAATTGAGAGATTTGCATTCTCAATTTTTTGATGGCGTTGTCCTTTCCTTAAAGGGAAGCTTTCATTTTTCCGATTACAAAGACTGAGTCAAAATCAGGAACATCTCGAGCATGTGGAGATGTGTTGTTTCCAAAACTTTCTTTAAGGTTTTGATACTTTAACTGTAAATTTAAGTGATTTACCTCAAGATTGGAAAACCGTTTTACTAATTCAGTATGATCATCTTTTTGAACCTTATCACATAATTTAGAAAGCTCTGCTTTAAGTTCCAGAAAACGTGCTTGAACAACAGTGTGGGCATCATGCATTTCAGTAAATCTAGATATAGTAAGCACAGAATTCGTTGCAATATAAAACACTTCTTTGGACAAGCAATCAACAATCAAATTATCATTTGCAATAAGAAGATTTTTTTGCTCAATCTCATCATGCTTCCTATTTCCAATATTTTGGTCAACCTCAGCTTCCAACTCTTTAAAAATGTCTTTCATTTCTTTAATTTCTTTAGTTAGAGCCTTTTGAATACCCTCAAAATGGTCTTTAAGTGTTTTGAAAAATGGAATGACTTCGGTGAGATAGCATTCCTTGGTTTGTTCAAAACCCCTTTCCCCTTCAGTGAGCCCCGTTGGTGTAATTCTCTTTTTACAGGTTTTCTCATATTCTGAAAAAAGTTGTATAAGTACAAAAATGTTAATTTTCACTTGACTTTTTGTTGGAAGCACACTGGGGACAAGCTTTATGGGTGTATTTAGAGGATACACCACCAATGCTTTGATTGGTCTTGAAGCTGTGGTTTGCTCTTTGAGAGCTTCTGCTTTCATCTTGATGAGATCGTTGGACCAAAAAATCTACTCAGGGGTCAATTGTTTCTGAGGTGTGAAAGTCGCTAAATAATTCTCTTTCGAGTAATCATGTGGTGCAATCTTAACCTTCTTTTTCACACACTCTGGGTCTTTCATTTTATCATTCATCTTCTTCCTAGTGATTTCAGCTATCTCTAAGGTATCCTCTGAGTTGTGCACTATAGCCGGGACATGATTAGTTTTAATAATTTCATGACCATTATACAGGGCAGGCTGAACTTGCTGTGCACGGGTGAGACATAAGGGGTTCTTGTAGCCAATAGCTACCTTATTCTGTTCATCATAATAAGGCTTTGGTTTGCACAACATGTGAACTGTTTGAAGAGACTGGTCTTGTTTGTATAATTTATCCTCGACCTTTTCTTTTAAAGCTTTTATGTCCAAAAATTCTTCAAGGGATTTGTTTTCTTTCTATTTAAAATCCTTTTTCAAAGACAAAACTTCTTCTACCACTGACTTGTTATGGTTAATGGTAGATGTAAGTTGCATTTTTACAGAATGAAGTTCCTTTTTAAAATTTTCTTCCTTAATATTACGGTTAGTGATAACTATTCTTAATTGCTCATCAATCTTTTGTTCTCTTTCTGTTATTTCAAACCTGGCCTATCTTTCATACAGTTCAACTTGTTCCTTATATGTCGCAAGTTCAGCAGTCAATGATTTATCAACTACATTGTTCTGTGTTGTTACAGAGGCATATTGGGCAGGCTGTTCATGCATATCATTTAATATCATCATGTATGCATCATTTGGTACAAAAGATACATTACTTTGTACAACTGGCACTGCGTTGTCCTTTACATACTGATCATACGAAATCTTATTACTATCACTTGTATAATCAGCATGTGAGTCAACAATGTAGTTTGGTTGTACATCATCATGCATCTCGTGTACTTCATAATGTTCACAAATAACATCCTGATAGTGATCATGATCGTGTACCTCAAACAGAATGTCTGAATCATAAGACGGATTGGATTCATCACAAACAGGATCCGCGGATGAGAGATTTGCCATGAACATAGTTTGTGCAGTAGGAGCCTCATTAACATCAAAGTCAAGTGCATCACAATCATCAGCTTGAAACACATTATCCACATTAAGTGCTAGATCTTGAACTGGTTGCTTATCCACATCCTCATCAACAACATTGTCCTGTCCCCCTGCAATAAACAACAACTACTCTTCATCCAGTGCCACCCCATTCTCCTGAGCTTGCATCAGCAACATCTTGTCTTTAAAGTATTCTGAGTTCTATGGTCGCTTTGGCTGAGTGCAGCTCCTTGCTATGTGGCCTATACTGTTGTAGTTGTAGCACTTAATATGCCTTGCTTGACCAGGATTTGCATTCCTAACTCTGTTCTGAGCTCCCCCATAACCAGCTATACCTGCACCCCGTGCATTGTTCCCCTGACCTCTATTCTGTCGACCCTGAACATTCTGAACAACAACCCTGCCGTGTTGAACTGTGGCTTGGTTCCTTGTATTTGATGAAGTTCTGAGTTGATTGTTTATTTGAGGAAGGTATGTTTTGTAAGATTGGGTGAGTAGGGCAAGTGTGTTGGTTAAGTTCTCAATTAAGTTGTCTGTTGGAGAGTGGTATGTGCTTAAATACACATACCTTTTGCCTAATAAAACAAGCTAAAAAGACCAATAACGACCAATAAATACAGAAAAATGCACTGTATTCGTTTGTATTGTGAATTGTGTCTTACAGGTAACGGATATTGCACAAAAGGACAAAAACAAAGCATAACGGACAAAACCAAGCACGGGAATGGAAAGAGTACGAGAAATCAAAGCCGAAGGCGTATACATTTTTAATGGGCTAACCCGACCCATTTTAATGGGCCGGTGATATAAATGTCGATTCACGATCTCGGGAGGTCAGAGATGATGGAAATAAATGAAAGCCATTTTAGAGAGAGAAAACACTTTATTAATGAATGATTAGTGAAATTACAATTATGAGGTTCACCCTTCTAAGGAAGATTAATGAGGGTATTTATAGCCTAAACATAAGCCATCTTTGGGCTGATTACATTTCTAGTCCTTGTGTTTAAGACTATATAGAAACTAATGTAATTTCCATATAGACACCATATTTTTAATCCTAACAATCTTCCCCCAATATGGTGGCATATGGAATTACTTACAATGTATCCTACAACTACAAATATAAGAGCTTCAGCTTGAATCTTTCCATTACTTGCAAACGATACAATGTAACTTGTATAAAATGAGTTAGCTTCCCCCCAGTTCATACTGCATGTCTTCATACAGCTTTCTTCATCTACTTCTTTTTGTCGAAGTTTCTGAATCAACTTCCCCCCAAACCAACATTCGTATTATAATCAAATTCAAAAACTGTGATGTAGCTTCATAGAAGAAGTAGAAGTATAAGTAGACGTAGATGAAGAAGTAGAAGATGAGAATCAGAGGATTAGAAGAAGCAGAAGAAGAAGCCAACCACATGAAACTGAACTGCTTCTGTTTTGGTGAATATCCGTTCAGGGGAACATGCAAGGAATCAGCAACATCTTCTCATGTATGCACATACTTCACACACTAACCATCTAGAGATTGAAAGCATACAATCCATCTCCATAAGATAGAAGCGGACTTGAAGATAAGAAAGAAAGAAATAAAGGTGAGATAAATACACATTTCTTCCCCCTGATTGATGCTATCTATCGAATACTTCCTTTTCTTCCCCCTGATTGCATTTGATGACCATCAAACATAATCATAATCTTGTTGCACCTGAATATTTGATAGTGTAGTCATGTGTGAAGTGTGGTCGAAGCATGAGAGTCAACTACTAACTTCAATTCCAACAATCTCCCCTTATCAAAATTGTGATATCATTAGTAATCTTGGTAATCCAACACTTCACTTAAATGAATCAAGGAAATGTTGTTTGTGTTTTTCGGAAACAAATTTCGAAAAAACACGATAACTACTAGATCACTTAGATTACTAGTTAACACTAATTGAATCATTAAACAATCATTTTCAAATTAGTGACCTACGTTCATCATTGGCTTGATGTTAGCACTAGTAGGATTTCCATTCATCATTGTGAATACTTTACTTAAGTATCACTATTGAATGTTCCGCGCAATGTCACAAAGACATGCAATGTCACATAGACATATAAGCGACTATAGTACCTTTTTGTATCTTTGATGTTTAATACAAATGTACTTTTGTGTCCTATGTGAGATTTATAATTTGATCTCTTTTGGCTCTAGACTCAATAAGTGCTTTTTGGTTTTTGTGATCGAAGGCTGGAGCACACTGCCACCTTTTCAATATCAACAATCTCGGAGTGAGATGTCACTAGATTATGCATTTAATCTTCGTGAAAATGAAACAAGAATTCTTTTGAGAGAATCTTGAGTGGCTGGGAAGGGTTGTGCATTGCATCACTGGGTCCATGATGTCTTTCTTCAATACCAAATATCATCTTTGTGATATTTGATAGATTATGTATTGACCCGGTTTCTGCCTAAAGTTTGTGGATGACTTCTTTCTTTTCACCCTTTATCCATATATTTCTTTTTCATTCTTCAACCCCTTTAATGTCCACCAAGACGTCATTACTATCATCATGTTGTGATTGTTCCGATGATAGCTCATGCCTTAGTTGACATTATTCCCATTCACATTCTACTCCATCACACCTAAGGACTTCTATTCAATCTATGGAATGTCCTTGGGTAGATCCCTCCGGTTCTGGTTGGATCATGGGATAATACCTAACCTTACCACCTTATATCTTTTTGATCATTGTGATGTAGTTGGTTGATGGGTATTTAAGATCGGAACCATAAAACCATTTGAAAATCAATCAAAGTGTTTGATATATAAATCAAAACATTTAACACTTTGAAAGTTTTACTTTTTTGAGAAATACTCCCCCTACACATGTGCATTGATATTGAAAATTATTTTGCACATGGAGGAAAGAGTTGATTGCACTTTGAGTCTTTTAGATCACTTTGATATTCCATACACTTAAGCATTTATCTTTCTTGATCACATTTTAATCCAATTTTCTCCCCCTCAAAAATAGCATACCAAATGATATTTTTGATATCAATGGATTAAAATAGCTATATGAGAATTTGAAAACACATGGGAGAAAACGAATATAGCATGATTATGATTTGGAACCTTTTTGAATGTTCTAAACAAATTTGAAAAATAGTTACGTCAAAGTATATAAATATAAAAAACGTATGGTCAGTAGATTGCTCACTCCTTATCCTGTTAATTTCAGGAAACAGTCGTAACCGGACACAATCTTCACCATTTGCACGCTTATCGATATAAACATACTTGACCACAACTTCTTTTAAATCGATTATTATTCATTTGTTCAAAACATTTTCATTTGTATACCATTTTGCTTGAGCTCAAGATTTTGAATATCTTAAATGAAATAGCTCAAGTCCAAGAAGTTGTAAACTTCCCGTTGTGAGGATAAATGTACAAAAATGTACACTTTCCTTTATTTGAAGAATGAGTCCTAAGCTGACATTTACTTAGAAGTCGTATGTCCCGAGCACACTTTTTGAAAATATGTTGATAAAATATTGCTCGAGACAAAGAAGATTTCTCTTCTTTTAAAGATAAAGCGCACTGAAACGTACACTTTTCTTTTATTTGAAAACCGGGTTGTTATCTGAAATTTAATAACAAACCATTTTGATGAGCAAACTTTTGAAAGATTTTTGAAAATCTTTTTGAAAAAGTTGAATAATTTTTGCTCAAAAACAAGAAGATTTCTCTTCTTTTTAAGGTAAAGCGCACTGAAACGTACACTTCCCTTTTATTTGAAGACCGGGTTGCAATCTGACATTTGATTACAAACCATTGACTTGAGCTACAAAACTTTGAATGTTTTATTTGAATAGCTCAAGACCGAAAAGATTTCTCTTTTCGTTGTTAAGGATAAATGCACTGAAACGTACATTTTCCTTTTATTTAAAGCACGGGTTGCAATCTGATATATGATTACAAACCATTGACATCGAATTTAGACAACAACTTTTGGAACCCATTTAAGCACGGTGCTAACGGGTTTACCAAATTTTGAAAACCAATTGAAAGTTGTGTCAAGTCGATGTAAAGATGTTGAGTTCCAACGAGGGCTTGAAACCGGTGTTTCATTTGAAAACAGCTCTCGTGGAATCAACGGAGATTTAAAATTCCTCTTGATATTCCATTGATTTTTGAAACTCGGTGTTTCAAATGGAGTTTTAAATCTTGTTGACGAAGAAGATTTCCATTTGTTAATGTCATTTGATGAAACATCCTGAAAATTTGTTTCGTTTGAAACTCTTCCTTTCTTGTTGATGGTTGAAGCAAAATCATTCTTGTTTTGCATCGAAAGCATTTCTGATTTTGAATCTTTCCTTTACTTGCAAACGATACAATGTACTTGTATAAAACTGAGTTAGCTTCCCCCAGTTCGTCTGCATGTCTTAATATAGCTTTTCTTCATATACTTCTTTTTGTGGAGTTTCTGGAAACTGCTTTCCCCCAAATAACATTCGTGTTGTAATGCGAATTCAGAAACTGTGATGTAGCTTCATAGAAGAAGTAGAAGTAGAAGTAGAAGTAGACGTAGATGAAGAAGTAGAAGATGAGAATCAAAGGATTAGAAGAAGCAAAAGAAGAATCCAACCACATCAAACTGAACTGCTTCTGTTTTGGTGAATATCCATTCAAGGGAACATGCAAGGAATCAGCAACATCTTCTCATGTATGCACATACTTCACACACTAACCATCCAGAGATTGAAAGCATATAATCCATCTCCATAAGATAGAAGCGGACTTAAATATAAGAAAGAAAGAAATGAAGGTGAGATAAATACACATTTCTTCCCCTTGATTGATGCTATCTATCGAATACTTCCTTTTCTTACCATGATTGCATTTGAGGACCATCAAACTTAATCGTAAATCTTGTGGCACCCCAAGAATTTCGATATGTGTAGTTCTGTGTGAAGTGCGATCGAAGCGATGTGAGATCAACTACTAACTTCAATTCCAACAATCTCCCCTTATCAAAATTGTGATATCATAAGTAATCTTGGTAATCCAACACTTTACTTGAATGAATCAAGGAAAATGTTGTTTGTGTTTTTCGAAAACAAATTTCGAAAAAACACGATAACAACTAGATCACTTAGATTACTAGTTAACACTAATGAATCATTAATCTATCATTTTCAAATTAGTGACCTTAGTTTCAGGTTGCTTGATGATTCAGATAAGTAGATTTCCATTCTTTCAATTGTGGAATACTTTACTTAAGTGTCATATTGAATGTTTCGCGCCAATGTCACAAAGACATGCTATGTCAATAGGACATATAAGCGACTCTTAGTACTTTTTGTATCTTTGATGTTTAATACAAATGTACTTTTGTGTCCTATGTGAGATTTAAGATTTGATCTCTTTTGGCTCTAGACTCAATAAGTGCTTTTTGGTTTTTGTGATCGGAGGCTGGAGCAGACTGCCACCTTTTCAATATCAACAATCTCGGTTGGTGGAGATGTCAAAAGAGTTATGCCCTTTGTAATCTCCGTAACAATTGAAACAAGGAATTCTTTTGAGAGGAATCTTGAGTGGCTGGGAAGGGTTGTGCATTGCATACTGGGTCCATGATGTCTTTCTTCAATACCAAATATCATCTTTGTGATATTCGATAGATTATGTATTGACCCGGTTTCTGCCTAAAGTTTGTGGAGGGCTTCTTTCTTTTCACCCTTTATCCATATCATTTCTTTTTCATTCTTCAACCCCTTCAATGTTAAACCAACGCGTCCTCATTATCATCTTGTTGTGATTGTTCCGATGATAAAACTCCTGCCTTATTTGATTAACATTCTTCCCATTCACATTCTACTCCATATATCCTAGACTTCTATTCAATCTATGGAATGTCCCTGGGTAGATCCCTCCGGTTCTGGTTGGATCATGGGATAATACCTAACCTTACCACCTTATATCTTCTTTGATCATTGTGAGGTAGTTGGTTGATGGGTATTTAAGATCGAAACCATAAAACCATTTGAAAATCAATCAAAGTGTTTGATATAAATCAAAACATTTAACACTTTGAAAGTTTCACTTTTTGAGAAATACTCCCACTTAACTGTGAATTGATTTTCAAAATTTTTTGTGCACATGGTGAAGAGTTGATTGCACGTTGAGTCTTTTAGATCACTTTTGATATTCCATACACTAACGCATTTATCTTTCGTGATCACATTTTATCCTATTTTCTCCCCCTCAAAAATAGCATACTCAAATGATATTTTTGCTATCAATGGATTAAAATATGAGATAATTTGAAAAAACATGGGAGAAATCGGATATAACATGATTATGTTTTTGGTAACCTTTTTGAATGTTCTAAAACAATTTTGAAAAAATGTTGCGTCAAAGTATATAATATCTAAAACGTTTCCTTACTCATGGTCAGTAGATTGCTCACTCTCCATCCTGTTAAATTTCAGGAAACGGCGTAACCAGGACATCAATCCTTCACCATTTTGCTTACGCTTATCGATTAATTAAATACTGACCCCATACTTCTTTTAAATAGATTATTATTCATTTGTTCAAAACTTTTTATTGTATACCATTTTGCTTCTTGAGCTCAGATTTTGAATATCTTTAAATGAAATAGCTAAGTCTAAAAAGTTGTTAAACTTTCCATTGTAAGGATAAATGTACAAAAATGTTACACTTTCCTTTATTGTAAGAATATGTCCTAAGCTGACATTTACTTTAGAAGTCGTATGACCCGGAGCACACTTTTTTGAAAGATGTGATAAAAAATTGCGTCGGGACAAAGAAGATTTCTCTTCTTATTATAAAGTTAAAGCGCACCTGAAATCGTACATTTTTCTTTTATTTTGAATCATCTGGGTTATATCTGAAAATTTAATAAAAAACCATTTTGATGAGCAATCAAAATCTAATAAATTTTTTAAAGATTTTTGAAAATATTCTTGTGAAAAAGTTTGAATAATTTTTGCTCAAATCAAGAAGATTTCTCTTCTTTTGAAGGATAAAGCGCACTGAAAAGTGCCCACTTCACTTTTATTTGAAGACCCGGGTTGCAATCTGACTTTGATTCAAACCATGACTTGAGCTACAAACTTTGTATGTTTTATTGAATAGCTCAACGACCGAAAAGATTTATCTTTTCGTTGTTAAGAGAACTGCACTGGGACGTTTATTTCTTTTTTATTTTAAAGCAGGGTTGCAATCTGATATATGAAATTTTTTACACACCTAATTTGACATGGAATTTAGAAAACAATTTTGGAACCCCATTTAAGCACGTTGCTAATGGGTTTATCAAATTTTGAAAAACCAACTCGAAAGTTTGTGTCAAGTCGATGTAGATGTTGAGTTTCCAACGAGGGCTTGAAACGATGTTTCATTTGAAAACAGGCTATCGTGGGAATCATCGGAGATTTAAATTCCTCTTGATATTCCATTGATAGATTTTTTGAATCCGGTGTTTCATGGAGTTTTTTAAATCTTTTTGCGAGAAGATTTCATTTGTTAATGTCATTTGTTGAAACATCCTGAAAATTTGTTTAGTTTGAAAATACTCTTCCTTTTTGTTGATGGTTGAAGCAAAAGTCTTCTTGTTTTAAATCGAAAGCATTTTCTGATTTGGAATATTTGAAAGATTCTAGACATAAAAGATTTGCTCTCTGGCCTCCACACTGTTTTACCAGGTGTAAAACGAAGAGTGTGGAGTAACAAAAACGTTTGCGATTTCTTTCCTTATTTGAAAGTACTTGTCTTAAAACTCTTTTGAGAAGAGATGCTTCCAAGTGTTTGAGATTCCTTTTATTGGGCTCCACACTGTTTTATCGGAGTAAAAAACACGAGTGTGATGTTTCAAAAAGATTGATTATTTTCTTTTGAACTATTGTCTTAAAATCCTTTTGAAGAGAAAATGTTTCAAAAATTTGAGATTTATTAGAAAAATTCCTATCTTTTTTTGTAAGAATAGGTTGTAAACTGGAACCCTTCTGAAATCGGTTTTTGAAGGATTCACCCGTGTGAACCTTTTCCGAAAACACTTTCTTTAGATTTGAAGATTTTTGAAACATTGTTGTTCATTTTTTGCGGATTAAGAGTATCAAAACTTCAACTTTTAAAGCCTTATATAAAGTCCTCAAACTCTTGATATTCTTTTTGACAAGAACGTTTATCTTGAGATGCCAATTTGATTTCCAAATAGGAATTCGTTTTAAAAGCTGGTCTTTTTTATTTTTAGGCAAATGTCTGTGTAGTGATGGTTTGACAAACTCTTATTGCACATCAAACTTTGGGAGGAAACCATGATTTTGAAATCTTGAAGTTTGATCAGCTCGGTGGTTTCCCAAAATTGAAATGTTATCAACTTAGTTTGCACATACTTTCCTTTCAGATTTTCGCTCCAATTAATGTTCTCATATATATTAATTTCTTTCAAAAATTGATCTTTTTAGCTTCTAGAATTCATCAACTTACGAGCCAATTGTCGTTCAAGACACACTTTATTTTTCAAGATTTCAAAAATACGCCTTAAATTTAGCTGTTTTGTTCGTAAATAAAGCTTGACGTCATTAAAATCTTGTGTTTGTTGAGTTTTAAACCTTTTCAGTCGACATACTTTGTTAGAAGAAACTCTCATTTGGACATTCTCACAGGACATTCACCCCCGATTCCATGTTAAGTTCAGAAATATCCAATGTTCTTTTTGAAAAACTTTTTTTTTCAATTTTTTCGGAGAATGTTTTTTAACTTAGTTTAAGCAAATTCAAATAATTGAGGAATTCAGATTTTCTGCCTTCGTTTGGTGTTCATTTGAAGTTTTTGTTTGGACCAGGACCTTTTAGTTTGTTTGAATCAAAACAAGTTTTTGTAAGTCAACTTCAAATGTTCATTCTCCTTATATATGACGCCACATGATATTCCAACTCATGTTTCACGTTCTCAACTCTATCAAAATAATCCTTAACTTGGCTTCATCACCTTGATGGTGTCTCAATATTTTGACCTTTGAACAGACTCAAACAATCTTTTTAAGTCTGTTTCAAATATTGAGCATTTCGGTTGTAATCCCCCGACCCACATTAAAATTCTCATTTTTTTTTGCACGGTTTTAAAGAATTATTTTCTCAAGACTTGTGTTGATGTTGCGTTTCAAGCAATACTCTTTGCCTAAGATTTTGCACAAAATCATTTTCTAATTCAAACAATTCATTTTGACATTCCTGAGTGATTTAATGGAAAAATCGTTTGATTCTTGAACTTCTTTCAATTTCTCTCATGTTAAATCCTTTTTCCTTATTTAATACAAGACTGTTTTATGGACAAGATTCTTGATATCTGCATTAAGGATGCTTCCAAGAGTTGATCCTTTAAACAAATCATTTTGATCTCAATTTCATCAAGGATAGAATCTTTTTGCGTGCTCAAACGTATCTTTCATTTTTTTTTATATCTCTGTGAAATAGATCCTGAAAAGCATCAAGGTAAACCTGTAATTCATTAAGAATTGGTTTAACTTGTTTTTGACAAAACTCAATACGTTCAATCTCTGCCGGTGATGTGTAAAAAATGCTTTCCCTTTTACTTTTTTGTTTTATTAACAAGATCAGCTTTTCCAAACAACATTTATATTGTATAACTCTTTGATCAAAGGTGACTCACTCGGCATACTTTTTGTTTCCAGAATCTTAACAGAATCTTTAACACAGGGAATAGAAAAAGATGAAAAATATGTTTGCTCAGCAGAAAGCTCTTTTTGAGGAACAAAGTCTTTATAAAGTTTGTTCAACTTTTCGTAGTCGATTGGTTGAATCTTTAACTCTTGAACTTTTTCATCTTTTTGAAACTCATTCATTTTTAATTGACTCTTTTCAGCATCCTCAAGAGTTTCCTCAGAATCAAACACATACAGTTGTTCATTTTTATCACAAAGTTCAGAAGCACGATAAAACTTAGGAATTTTAGCATAAGCTTGTAAAAGAACAAAAGGACCGTTATATCCCACACCCGACTTATGTAAGTTGTCCTTAAAAGCTTTTTGTTCACTTGTAAGCAACCAAAGTGTGTCAGTTGATCTGCCCATTTTACAAACAACGTTTTCAAGATCTTTGATTTTATCTTGTAACTGAATAATATCATTAAGATATTTTTCCTCTTTGTCACGTTGTGTTTGTTTGAAAATCGTTTGTGTCTTTTGAAGTAATTGAATTATTTCCTCGTTTGATCCCATTTTTTCTGTTTATCACGATGAACCCAAGAAATTTTGACACAAACCTAAAAATTTCAATCACAAATATCACACAATTCAAATTACGCAAAAACTCTCACAAAATTTTCGATATTCACAAAATTTACACACAATTTGCACAAAATTTCGTATGAAAGTGATCCAACCCAAGGTTATGTGTCTTAAAATTCTAAGGCCCAATATACTACACTCATATAGTTATATCCTATCAAACCCTAAACCTATCTCATACTCATACGCCTCTTTTTCTTTGATACACACACACGATCACACAATCTTTTATTTCACAAAATCTTACAACACACTTACCAAATCTCACTCTCACACTCAAAAATATGTAACAGCCCAATTAGTGATAAAATTCAGATTCAACTAATACCAAGCCCACTCAACCTATGTTTTAACCCTAAATCTTATGTATAAGAACCATGTCTTTTCTCAAACCCTTAACACATATCCACGCCACACTCTTTTCTCACAGATTCAACACTCACTCCCTCTTTTATAACCCTAATCCTAAATTTCATACACAGACGCCTCCTTTTTTTCTTGTAGATATACACAGTTACACACACCATTCATACTCTCACTAACACACAATACACCTCTGTTGATCTTTATCTCATTTTTCTTTTAAGGTTTCGAATAGAAAAATGAAGCAAAGCTTCAAAATTTGATCTATGATGAGATGGTTTTGATGGAGGTCCTTTTAAAAGATCTATACTTAAAATCATTATGGTTACGATTGTCTACCTCAAGTTCCGTTTGTCTCTAATCTGGACCCGTGTTTCAATCAAAACTTTGATAATTATAATTTTCCACAAACTTCACCAAGTTTTCCACAAAAATTTCTTAGTTATGAGAATTGCGGGGGTCCTCATGAAACTTTTCAGTGTCAACCGATGACCCAAAATTTCTATAATCCTAATTCTTCCGGTTTTGACCAATTTCAACCCCCGCAGTATCCTGTCATTCATTAAATCCTCAAGAAACGAGTGTGGAAATTTTGCAAGCCAGAGAAAACCTAATGAAATCTATACAAACTTTTTTAAAGAAGTTTAATCGTATATCTTTTAGAGAAACGGCAAAGGTTTTATTGCTAGCTTAGGATAAATTTTTTAAAATTCAGCATGCTCAACCAGAGGATATACAAGAATTGCTTCATAAACTTCTTAACAATTTATAAATTATAAGGGAGGAGCTGGCAGAATATATTAATTCTCCGAGTTGGAATCGTCCTGTCTTCTACGACGATGATGATGATGAGTACACTATTCAATATAGGGAATATTTAGAGAATTCGTCTAATGCAATCACACCTGACTTATCAACCGAGGAGCCCGATAACTCTCTAAATATGGGGGACGAGCATCTTGACACTATTCTAAAAATAGAATCGAACGAAGTAATAAAGTCTAGTGTTAAGGACCTTGTCCCAATCCCACGTCAGTCCGAGAGTATTTTCGACATTATGTGTGATGTGCCTTTTTGTGATAAAAATCACTTTGATGCCGAGTCTGATCTTATGAAATCTTTTCTTAATCGAGATACTTTGATTGTTTATTCTCCTAAGATTGACTCTCTTCTCGAGGAGTTTGCTGGTGAACTCGCTCATATCAATCCAATTCCACCGAGAATTCATGAAGCTGATTTTGATCCAGAAGAAGATATTAGTCTCATTGAGCAATTGTTATACGATGATTATGCTTCGATTGATGACGATACTTTTTATAGTGAGGACATCGATTATGTTGAGGCATCACCTCCCGATTCTGAGCTCGTCAACTTAGAGAAGGTGAAGGATTTTGACACTGAAGATGGAGAGATTGATACTGATATTCTTCTAACAATCAAGGACGATATTCTTCGTGAGAAATTA
>BQNB010074771.1:0-31676 GCA_026074375.1 Tanacetum coccineum | reverse complement strand
ACAGTCTTTTACCGAATTTCATAAAAATAACCGCTTTCTGACAACTTTCAAATCACACACCAACGATTTACGTTTTAAACCAACGTTTTCCAAAATCATGAATTTATTTAAATAAATAATCTCATTACACACTTTCGAATCACTTAAAATTATTCTTAAATAAACTGTCGTGCCGGTACGCGCTGCGTGATGATTTCTAGGAAATCACGGGAAATCTTCTCGGAATTACTTAAAATACAAACCAAATACTCCAAAATGGAAATACGAATCAAAAGTGATTATCTCCCGAAATTCAAGACTCCATCAAACTCCCGGTTAAACCGTAACCTTTTTATGCAAAATAGTCAACTGAAGTCAACTTTTCAGCTTTCATCAGGAAAACTGACAAGATCGAAAGACTTCAAAATAAAAAATTATAATATTTTATAATACTTAATATAACACCTCGTGTTTTAGGGTCATTGACGTCGTTAATAAATTCACTATGTATCTTTAGTATTGTACGCGTTTGCTTTTAAATCGTAAACGTTAAGTTAAATCGCGTAAGCTAAAAATGATCATTTAATGTAAACGGGCATCAAAAAATTAAATGTTTACATCAAGCAAGTGTTAAGTAATTATTTTGAGGATAATTATTAATTTTGTTCAATTTATTTGTATTGGTTACGTAAATTTGTTACGTTTCGCGATAAAGTGCGTTTAGGCATACCCGGAACTACATTAATTAATCTACGCTTCAACAAATGCCTATTATTATTTCCAATGATCAAAAAGTTTATAAACTTTACCCATGGTTGTTAAATAGGATGCCCCATGTACAAGAAATAACCAAGACTTACACATTTAAATTGCAAGTATACACTTCTAAAGTTATCTACACTTTCACATTTACATACAACTTATAACTTTCATAAAATGAAAGTAATACTTCCACATTTTGGCCAAGTAAATATCTAGTAACACAACCCTTGAATTCATGGGATCATGTCCACATTAGGAAGCATAGAAACATAAAACCATACCTAAGGTCTTGTACAAGTATGGACTCATAAGACTTAGTACATGACTAGTGGTTTTGACCACTAGTCACCCCTATTCCACCTATGTGACCCCCCCTTTTTTGGTGACTTATAGTCTTTGTTTTACCACTTGGCTAGTCCTTGATACATATAAGTCTTGCACTCTTGAAAGATAAACACACAAGTCATAACACTTAAGAAAAATCATCATTTTTCTCTCCCTTTTTCCTTACTAGGCCACGACAAACACCCACAAACACCCCTTTTATATAATTCATAGCTTGATTTTCCAAGTCCATACACACATACCTACATCATATCTAATATGTCTTAAGTTGTTTGCAAGGGTTGGTTAAAGGTTTACAAGTATTGAAGCAAGAAAAGCAAGATTTGGGGTTTCTATTTGATTTAGGATTTTCTAAACTTGTAAGCTTTGGTTTTTCATCTAAACAAGGGTTTAGATTGTGTTGGTTATCATCATACAATCATAATAAGGTTATCTAAAAGCCCTCATCTTTTCATTTTCATGATTATATGTGTATATGATGTTTATATAGCAAAATCACCATTAGGTTACTTTTAAACATGTAAAAAGGGATTTTTACTTGTGATCATTGTTTTGTACACTTTTACATATGCTATGATGTTGGTAATATCATGATAAAATGGATATATAAGTATTGTACCATGTTGGTTAGGTGTAAAAATGTATATATACAAATTAGGGTTTTTAAAGTTACTTAATAAGTTTCAAGTAAAAGTGTTGTAAATGACTTGTTAATCTTGTTTCATGGACTTTTATTTATGTTATATGGATGCTAAAATGATGTTATAATGGGAGTATAAGTCTTGTACACTCTTGGTTTATATATAAAAAGTTCATGTATAAACTAGTAATTAAAGTTTACTTAAGAAAGTTGTGATTTAAAAGCATCATTAAGGACTTGTGATCTTGAACATTTGGACAAATTATGAACCAATGAACATTATTATATGTATGATATATGATATAAAGACTTGTGAAGAAATTGTGGTATTTTAATTAGTTGAAAAGTATGTAAAACAAAAGTATATAATTAATTATATAAAAGCTATAAAAAGGGCTGTTTGGTTTCGAATTCCAAACAGAAGGTTTTACATTTTATAAAGATAGTACACCTCATGGCGATTCCAAAAAGGTAAGAAACTCGAAAAACGGATTAATAACGAAAAAGATACGTAGTTTACGAGTTTTACGATAATAACCGGAGTTATAAAAGAATTTTTATAAAAACTTGTTATAAAAATTCTACAAACCTAAGGTTTGGTATTTTTATTAAATCACACATATTTTTATGATTCCAAAACAATAAGAAACGTAATTTTCCAATTAAAAACGAAGAAGTTATGAATTACGCGAGTTTATATACTTAAAATGTATAAAAATGCTTTTATAAAACTATTTTTATAAAAGTTACTGTTCATGACAGAAACATTTATTTTTTTAAACCTCATAAATAAATAGAACTTTCAATTACGAGAACGTGCTCGAAAGAATCGCTAAAAACGGAGCTATAACGAATAAAATACGACATTTACGGGTTTTACGATAATTAAAACTATAAAAATAAGTTTATAACTGGTATGAACAGTAAAAATCACTGTTCATCAGAGGACTAAAAATATGAAAATGTCAAATTATGATAACTCGTCTTAATACGAAAGCGTGGACATAAGAAACGCAAGAAACGGACATGAAACGTGAAAGTTATGACATTTTTACTAAAAGTGTATTTATAAACGATTTTAACTTTATAAATATGATTTCACTAAAACAATTAGATGGTGATTAGCTATATAGAACTATACATGGTAGTAGTGACCCAATGTGATTAGTACTTATACAACCTATATTGGATTAGGTTGCACTCGATCATTACCGTGACGCATTTTCTGTGATACACTTGATATTCGCTCACTCAAGGTGAGTTCATAGCCCCACGTTTTACATGATTTGTTTTATAAGTTTTTGGGGTGAGAAACATGCACTGTTTTATAATTGGACACAAGTGGATAAGTTTTACATTATGATTACGTGTTGCCTAAGTAGCGATAACCCTAGTTGAGCCCATTATCATGAACTGTCAGTTACTTGATTGTGAGCGCGAATGTTATGAATAGATCTATTGGGATTGACATCCCCGTTCGGGTGATTAGCTATCACTGGGCAAACGAAGCAATCACTGGTGCCAAAACGAACGTATACCCATGTCGAAAGCATAGGATGCTGCGGGTTAGAACAATCTTCACGGCAATGTAGGCATATTATATGGTATTCCAATTATGTCAGGAGCTACAGTTGGCCATGACTATATGGCAACGTAATATAACTTTATATGATGTCTTATCGTGTTAGCAGTTATCATTCACTTGGGAAATCTTGTGGACCTAAGCAATATAAGATTTATCATAACCTATGAATTCACCAACATTATTGTTGAATGTTTTAAAAGGCAATGTTTTTCTAGGAGGTCAATAAGTCACGAGGTGCAAGTGATACATTGGTGGTTTGATTTGAGATAACATGCTTTAAGATTTTAGTTGCAAGTCACATTTTGAATATCTGTTATAGCTAGAAAACTTTGTATTTTGAACAAGTGAACAAATGAGCTATTTCGTGTTCATGTAAACAAATACTTTGTTAAATCCAATGTATCGGTTTTAAAAAAACAAAACGACTTTATTGTTCGTCTCTAATAATAATCATTGTGTTATTGATCTATGAAGTAACACGCCTCAGAACCTTATTTCGATGCGACCCAATTTGGGGGTGTTACATTAAACCTAACAATCTCCCCCTAAGGTTCGATTATTCTAGGCGATCCCTTCTTTGTCCTAATTGTCTTCCATTCACGTACATCTCTCAGTGTCTCATTTGATCCCGATGACTTAACCGATCTTTGATGTACTCCTTATAAAACCTTAAGCATTCTGCATCGTTATCGCTGAGCTTCGGATCTGCATACCGTGCTTTACATCCATGTTCATTTTCTCTACTAAATCCAAAACCCTTATCAATGTAGCATCACAGAAGTTAGGAATCTCTTTAATAATCATCACCCTCTTCTCCTTCTTGTTGTTTTCATAGATCAAACCAACTACCGGTTGTGATTGTTGGTGTAGTAAGGTTGACTCCTTGTTGATAACTTTCCAAGCCCAGCTGGTAATCATGAACTCTTTCCCATATGACGTAACTTCTGATAAAGACATTCAATGATCCCAACAATCCAGTTTCTGGATAATCCTTTACTTTACAATTTATGCACATCAGATACATGTCTTCAATGTCATTCTTATGAAGATACTTGTAGTCTGATTCCGAGAACACATCAAACTTTCCATTTACTCTTCTCACCAAAATCTTTGTTACATATTTATGCTCATGACCTAGATCATGCAAAGTTCTGACTACTTCTACAATCTTTGACTCTGAGTTAACTTCATCAGGATTGTCTCTTTTCTTTTCCTGCCGTCTAATGTAATGTTTCTTTGCCCATAGATTATTCCAATGTTCAACACTATATCGAGCATTCAAATAAAACCTTTTAGATCATTTACTTACCCATCTTGAGGTTAGTTCTTCGAGTTCATTTTCTGGGAACGGTACTGCATGATACTTGTGCAACGATAGAACATACTTCTTTGGTCCTGAGTTACCGTGCTTCAGATAAAATATGTCTTGATTTATCAGAGTCATTGGTTAAGCCTTTGGATCTCTTTCACAACTTTGATACACTTGAGCTGGCTTCTTTAGAATTTATAACAACAAGTCTTCTTTTCTGCTTTCCCAAACAATATCACATTTTATATTATTCTGCATTTGATCCAAATGGTATAGATGCTCTTCTCCTGAATTACATCGTTCTCTCAGCAATTCATTCACAACTTTTTATAATTGAGCTTCATCAATCTTCCCTGATATTTCTTCCAAGATTTTTGGTGATACTTCTTTAGAGGGAACTTCAACATTATCTGTACCGAAATCATCTTTCCAAGCATCAAATTCATCCAGCTGTTCTTGAGTACTTTGGCCAGAAGGATTTGATTCATCCATAACTTGTTTAGATGAAGATTTACCCATTGAATATGTTCCATGTTCAGACGTCCTCTGTCTCTTTGCATTGCTCTCCCCCTCACGACGAGCACCATCATCATAATGGTCTTTATGATCTCGAGTGAGAACAACAGTATTTCGACAAGGTACAATAGGAGGTGCAGGTTTCTCAAACTTAAGCTTGAGTGACCACCATAAAGATAAATCAGCATTACATGCTTGTTCATCATCTTTCATCTTCAAGTATAATTGATATTGAAAATCGTGAACAGACGAACTAGAAGCCACAGTAAGATAAACATGAAGAATATTGCCGACATATAATTCCGTAAGAATGAGTCAACTTGCGAAGGAATAATGTTAGCTACATCATTAGTAACCTACATAAAAAGTTTAGCTCGAAGATTCTCTTGTTCCTTCTTTACAGCCTCAACAACCAAAGCAGCAATGTCAGTCTGAGCCTTTTGCCTATCTAACAATAATCCTTCACCTACATATAATGGAACAAGCTTCTTTGCAATCTTATTGACTCTCTTGTCAACCATTGGAGGAACAACTTTCTTCGTCGTTGATTTGACTGCATTTTCCATTTCAGTAAAGTCTTTCCTTGGCATGCATGATTGCTTCAAATGTATGAACATGTAACCATATCGTTTACTCATCTTGTGAAAAACACTCTTGTAATGCTTGAAACGATCTGGCTTGGGTTTTGTTGAAGAAGTTTTTGGTGTAGATGATGAAGGTGTAGGATCAGAAGCCGTCAATTCCTAGAGTTTCTCCTTATCTGAAGATAAAGGAACAGTATAATTCCTAGGGAATCTAATGGGTGTGGTTGGGGGTGTATCCCTAATCTCCTCTATTCCCTTCCCCTTCTCTCTCTTTCTTCGTATTAAAGCATCTCCAGCTGATTCTTCCTCATCATCATCATCATCATTAATAATCAAAACATCAACACTTATCTTCACATTCGGACTTTCCTTATGACTCCTGAGTTCTAACCTAGTGTTGGGATCCTCTTGGCAATTAAAAATTTCATCCATGAACTCATCCCCATCAACAATATCACCACTTTCCACAATCTGCTCAATCTCCTCATCAAGCAAGTGCTCTTGTACTTTTTCAACATTCTGCTGAGCTTCTAAGTCTTCAAGACTTCTGGCAGTGGCAATGCTTAGTCGTGTTGCTTCATCAAGATTATCAATATCAATCTCAGCAGATTTCGGTGTTAATACAAATAATGCTTAAAAACATTATTTATATTTTTCGACTCCTCTACGTTTTGAAGATAACAAAATGTAAAAGCATTTACGATAAAAATAAACATTTACATGTTATTAATCGTAAACTTCCATTTCGACATAAATCACTTAAGGTATGAATAAACAAATCATTAAACTTAATTAGTGATCAAGAAAATAATTTTTCATCTTAATCCATCACATTTCTACAAAACTAAATTTTTACAAAATTACACAAAATAGTTTTGTTAAATAAAAATAATGTTTTATTTAAAAACATAAATTTGAATTTAGATTTCCCCCCAAAACTGAATACAACTCACCAGGATAAACCTTCCCCACAAAAGGACAAAAATCAAAGCATCAGTCTAGCGGCCCCCAGATATATTTGGGACCGCCGGGATCGCCACCAGTTGACCGTTGGGATTTCCTGGCTATAAATACTGCATCATTCTCAGCAGAAAAACAGATCTCTTAGCACGAATTTTTCAGTCATCTTTCTCTCTCTAAACCTTATTTCTCTCACTAAATATCTTGATCACTAACATAGTTTAATCTTGTTTTAAGTGATCAAATCTCATCTTCTATCTTCCTCCTCCTTGGAAGAGAAGAACATTCGTATTCACTAAGAAATGAAGTATTACAAATTAGTGATTTCTCCTCTCTTCTTCTAAGATTCAAAACTCTATTTTGATTATCCTGTGTGATAAGTCGGATAGTGTGTAAATCTGATAGTGTAGATCTTGTGATTGTGTAGTACTTGTGAAGGGGTAGATTGGTTCTAGCTAAGATTAGGACTCGACATTTAGCTTAGTGTCACTAAATAATGTAAGCGACGTGTAAATGGTTTTCTCCGCCTGAAGGGATCTTGTTGACATAGCAAAATCTCGAGTCGGATACTCGAGGAGTGGAGTAAGGCGAAAAAGAGCTTCGTAGCTGAACCACTATAAATCTTGGTGTCTTGGTTTGATCGTTCTTTCCTTTATCTCTTTATATTGTTTGTGTAGTTATTACAATTAGATAGTTATCTTGATTGGTTCATATTGTTGATTGATTGAACATATACTCGAATCTAACAATTTTAGAAGTAAAATTTTAAAACGCTAATTAACCTGTAAACTATTCAACCCCTCCCTTCTAGTTTCCACAATTGGTATCAGAAGCCGAGGTCACTCAAGATTTTTAAAATATACTGTATTTTAAAGCTTGGATCGATCTATGGATTTCGACAAATATCTAGAAGGGCAATCCATGCAAAGACCACCACTCTTTGAAAGTGATAGTTTTATTTATTGGAAAAATAGATTCGAAACATATGTTAAATCAAAAGATCTTGATCTTTGGCATGTTATTACTAACGGTGATTTTCAACCTATTGAACAAAATCCGGAAACCAAACTAGATGAGGTTATCCCTTTTGAAAAACAAAGTGATGATCTTAAAAAGAGGCTTGCGAAAAATAACGAAGCCAAAATGGTTATTTACAATGCTTTGCCAAGAAAAGAATATGAAAGAATTTTCATGTGTAATACGGCAAAAGAAATTTGGAAAACTTTGTTAATCACCCATCAAGGTAATAGCCAAGTCAAAGATAACAAGATTGACCTTTTGGTACAACAATATGAACAATTCGTCATTTCTGAAGACGAATCTATAGATAGTGCTTTTGCTAGGTTTAATACTATTATTACTAGTCTAAAAGCTCTTGATGAAGGTTATTCTAGCAAGAATTATGTTAGGAAATTTCTTAGAGCTCTACATCCCAAATGGAGAGAAAAGGTCACTACGATTGAAAAGTCGAAACACTTAACATCACTGTCACTTGATGAACTCATTGAGAATCTTAAAGTTCACGAAATGATCATCAAGAAAGATTCTGAAATAGTCAAAGCTAAGGGAGAAAGAAAATCTCTTGCTTTAAAGGCTAAGAAAGAATCTAGTGACGAGGAGTGTTCGAATTCTAGAATTGAAGACGAAGAATACGCCATGGCGGTTAGAGATTTTAAGAAGTTCTTCAAGAGAAGAGGTAGATTTGTGAGACAACCACAGAACGACAAAAAGACGTTCCAAATAAGCCAATATGACAAGAACATAAAAAGTGATAGAAAATGTTTTAGATGCGGTGATCCAAATCATCTTATTGGAGAATGTCCAAAACCACCAAAAAACAAGAACCAAAGAGCATTCGTCGGAGGTTCTTGGAGTGATAGCGGTGAAAAAGATGATGAGAAGGACAAAGATGAGACGTGTCTTATAGCTCAAGCATCAAATGAGGTATGTTCCGATTCTTCTTACTTTAGTGATGAAAACTCATAAATAGATGATTTGGCTCTAGATAATGAATATGACAAACTATGCAAAATGAGTCTAAAAATAATCACAAAGAACAAAAGATTAAAAGCTGTTAGAAATAGCTTAGAAAATGAGCTTAGTGAACTAAAAGAAAATTTGTTCACATTCGAGAAAAACAAGGGAGTTGATTTCGAATGTACAAAATGTCAATTGCTTAGAATTGAAAATAAAAAACTTAAAGAGGAAGCTATTAAAATAAAAAAATTTAAAAAGAGTACACATTGCTTAAATGAAATGTTAAGTAATCAAAAACCATCCGGAGATAAATTAGGTTTGGGATTCAATTCACTTGAAGCATCAACTAGTGGAACTAAGGAAATAAAATTTTTGAAATCTAAAAAAGAAACGTCCTCTGGTGGAGGTCCCTTAAATAAGCGCGTCCCCCATATAGCAGAGGCGGCCCCCAAAGCAATTATGGGACCGACAGTCTGTTTACAAGGTTTTGAGAAATTTGTTTCTTTTCAAAAAATCATTTTAGGTCCTAGACCAAAACTTATAATGGTAAACAAAGTTAAAGTTCCAGTTGCTAGTGATTATGAAGTTAAACGATTTTACAAGCCATCGTTAAAACCCGGAGTTGGATTTTCAAAACCAAACTTTAGATCAAAATCTCCACCACCTAGAAGAGTCAATAATAATTATCCTCGTCCTAAGACACCGCAACCAAAAAGGAACGTTGGCCAACAAAACCAACCTCATGGTTTTCCCGTAACTTGGAACAATTTCCAACGTCAAAGTTACATGCCATGGGAAATGTGTCTGATGACATCAAATAACATCTATTTTATAGCATCATTTATCCCATGTAAATAACCTATTTTGTATGATTATTGCAAGGAATTGTTACTTAATCGTTTGTATTTGAGAATTGCAATAATTATGAAGTACTTGGTGAAGATTATCTAAAAGGCACCCATTTTGGAGCATAAATGAAGAGTTCGAGAAAGTCTACTGATTTGACAGCAAATACGCCGTATTATTCTAGACCTATACGATGTATCCAAGACTTTGACAAATAAAAAGACCATTGCTTGACTTTGAAGAATACGCCGTATCCACATCAATATATACGTCATATATTATACTTTGGTCAAATATCAAGAAAAGCACACTTTCAGCCAATATTCCATACCTAAGAAGCTCGATACGCTGTACCCAAAATGTATAAAACACTTTACCGGAGGAGCTCAATACGTCGTACCCAATAAGTCTGGTATTCCGTATCGAGGAGGTCTGATACACCGTATCCAGGAGGTCCGATACGTAGTATCCAGATCAGCTCAAGAAAATTCTAGAATATTTTATTCGTGGTCCCTACTCCAAGAAATCCAAAAGCTTATTTGGGTTGAAAACCGAGCTTAATAGGTTGATCTTGATTCATTTTGTATTATTTTTCCTTGATTGCGTTTTGGTGAGAAAAGACACAGATCCCGATTTTAAGGAAAAAGTACAAAAGTAACGATTTCACATTTCCTTGCGTTTTTGCTTCATTCATGTGTTAGGGTCATTTTGCGTTTTGGTCATTTCGTTTTTGGGGGTCATGTGCTTTTGCCTACTAAAGACCCTTTATCAAAGTAAATCTCAACGTTATGCTGCCCAAATCGCAACAAATCTTGCGTTTTGCCTAGAAGGTTGTGTTTTGCTCATTGCGTTTTGTCTCAAGGTTGTCATTTTAATCATTTGCGTTTTGTCTCACAAGGTTCGTTTTGATCATATGTGTTTTTATCTTACGGTAGCATTTGATCATTGCGTTTATCCAAGGTTGCGTTTTGATCATTTAGCTTTTTGTCTTATAGGTTGCGTTTTGAATCATTGCTTTTTATCTTAAGGTTGCCGTCTTGATCATTGCGTATTGTCCTCAGGTTGCGTTTTAATCATTGCGTTATGTCTCAAAGGTTTCGTTTTGATCACTGCGTTTTTGTCTCACTGCGTTTTGACTAAAGACACTACGTTTTGTCCATTGAAAACCCTTGTTTTGAAAACCTAATTTCCCGAAAAGAAATTTCGACCTTACATAACAAAACATTGTCTAAACATAACAAAACATCAAATCAAACAACAAACAAAGGACTTAAAAGGTATAATCATTCAACAAACCCACCAATACCATTAAATCGATTATTCATTCACTGTTTTGTTCTATTTAGATTTTGTAAAATCCCGTTAATACACTACGGTTTTAATCAAAGACGTGTAAAAATCCTAATGAATGTTGAATTGCATACAAGACCACACCTTTCATCACATCACATCCACTTAAGAACCAATAACTTTCACACTTTATAAAAACATAAACACATTTCATATCATCATTCTACTCCAGTCAATACATCCTCAACAGATAGTCAAATGCACAACAACATAATGGCAGCTGGTTTAAAAAAAATCATCCACCAAGCTTTGGACCAGGAAGATATTCACAATGGAGATCACGTTTTCTAATCGGTACATTGACACGAAACCAAATGGTGAGGGACTGAGAAAAAGCATACTATCTGGTCCCTACGTGCCATCTACTGTACTAGTTCAAGCTGTTGCTGCAACGGAAGGTAATCCTGCAATACAACAACATACAACAATTGAAACAGTATTTTATAACATTACACCCAGAGAACAAAGAACACTTTTGGTCATGAAAAATAAGCAATATTCCCCTTGCTTTTAACTGGTATTGGAGAATAATCTATATCCACATGTTGATGCTTGTAAAACCAGCGAATGAGATATGGATAGCCTTTGAAAGGCTACAACAGGGTGATCATTGAACGTAACACGATTGTTAAAGACCAATCTGTTTTGGGAATTTGGGAAGTTTAAATTCTTGAGATGGAGAATCAAGGAGTCGTATTACTACGTTTTATAAAATGATAAAAAGAGTTGAAAAAGGCCCAACATGCCAAGTTACTACAAGCAAGTAACGTTTAATTCTTCAACAACTTAAAACCAAATGTCCAAGATTTATGACGGTTTGTGTCAAGCAATCAAAAGAATAGACAACCTCTCATATCATACACTTTTTGACATTCTGAAGCATTATCAAAATGAATTCAATGATATCGTGCTGAGAGAATAGCCAAAAGTGCAAATCCATTAGCACTTCTTGCGGCTGCTCAACCATATTCAGATAATTACTATCAAGCACCAAAACCTCAAAGATCTAATGCAACATCATCTTCTACAAGACCTAGTGCATCTACCAGACACAAAGGCAAAGAGATCGCCAAACCCAGTTTACTCCTATAGCTGATCAGTGTTGAAAGAAGACAGTGATACCCGGAACAGCTCAAGGGATAAGGAATAGCCAAAGAAATTTTGCACTCCTTTCAAAGTATTTCAAAGTGCTCTACAAACCTACCACCAACAACCTTTGAACTTCTTCAAACTCCAGGAACACGACTGAAGATACCACACCAAGGTATAACAACGACAATCAGTCAGGGCAAGTTTGGGAATCAAAGGACAATGACAGTTACGGGATAAAGGGAAACTGTAGTCAAGCTCCGTAGTGCAACAAACAGGTGGATACAGTTGCTTTAAACTGCAAAGTATTTGCCACTATGCAAAGAATTCAGGAAGCCAAAGCGGGTTAAAGACTACACGTATTCAAAAGAAAATTGATGCTGGTGCCAAACAAGCTAACAGATGTTCCACTACAAGCAAGCAAAGCTGATTGGCGAGCGACATAGATGAAGATATTGATGAACAGGAATTGGAAAGCACATTGTTTACAGTTTCATGCAAAGATTCAGGAGTCCTTACCAAAGAACCACTTCAACTAAACAGCCATTGGAACAGGTACACAACAATGAATGAAAATAATGGTGTTTGCCAATGAAAACAACAATTCTAGAAGAATACTGCAGAATGTCTGATGAGCGTGCTGCGCATGCTAATTTAATTGTGCAACTTAACTCTTGATTGCTGATGAAAACAAACGATTTAAAGCAAATTAAAGAAAGCAAACGCATCATTGACTCACGAACAAGAGGAGTGAACAAACTAACCATGATGAGACAATTAGGGCTCTGGGGAGGCTACAATTTGTTCGAGATAGTTTTGTCTTATTGTACTTCAGAACAAACAAAAAAAGCTGAAAGTACATAGCCTTTAATGACCGGAAGGATTGAATATTGACATTCCTTCATACAAGTTAAATGAAACTTCTAGGAAATAGCTATAAAGATTATTGGACCGTAAAAGAAGGTTTAATGGGTATCTTTTGCAATATGGAAAGTTTCAGCTGTCAATCAAAAACGAACGATAGTTAGTAAAAAAAGGAGTCTTTTAACAAATCACAATTGAAGGTCAACCTCAAAGAGAAAAGTAAGGTCATTTCCGGATTTAAAGGTTAAGGAAGAGAAAAGATTTGACAAGATATTGAAATGGACAAACAATTAAAGTTTTTGAATGAAATTATTTACACTCGTAATCAGTCAATTCGGACCATTCATATGTTAGCACCCAAATGCTCGACATATAACGGTAGATCAACCTTTGCTAATCTAAGGTACCTCAAGAAAGCTCAATCTGAAAAGCCCTGTTTGTATACTCCCATATGAATACTTCTGATCTTGCAAACAGATTTGGCCCCAATAGAAAACCATGCCTCTTGCCAATAAGAGTAATCAAAATTGGAATTAAAGATTTATGTTAAACCATATTGACTACACAAAACATAATAGTCTTTAATGAGATATTTAAAGTACTCCTCACTGGAGTAATCCATTATCAGATGAAAGCGCAAAAGAATTAGGAAGACAATGTGGAGAAAACCGTATTGTTAAGAACGAAAAACCAAACATTGCTTAAAAATTTGCCTTTCCTACCCGTTTCGAAATCCATTAGTAAAAGAAAACAAGTATTTTTTTTAATGACAGACATTTAACATCAATCAATTTAAGACAATTGTATGATCAAGCTTGGTTTTAAACATACCAGTGATTATGTTTCGGTGCCAACTGCTAATATATGGAATTTTGATAAAAACCTATTAATGCCTCTTTCCATAAAAACTCAAATTGATAGTTTTCCGTATTTTGATCATGAACTTGAAAACAGAAATGCATGAAGATTATGAGTAACTAAATCCCTTGAAAAAGAGGTTGACGAACTTGAGTCTGAAAAGGCTGATTTTTTTTCAAACAATATATGATCTACAGCTCCGAAGAGTGTGAGTCCTAATGAAGTTAAATGTTCATATTTGCATTCTCTGTCTGATTTAAAAGCATATGCGAAATTACAATTAGGGGGCTTGTAACTTCATAAAGTCAAAGAATGTGAATGTCTTGCCAAAATTTTTTTCCGAAACAAACTGAATCTGTTAAACAAAGAATTCATAATAACCCATTTAAAGAGTTTTGACTTAAATAGAAACCACTCAGATTTCTCTTGAACTTGCTTTACAACAATGTAAAGAACAAATGAAAAATAACCTCAGTCGAAAAGAAAACGGATCAAATGTATTTCGTAAAAGACCGTTAACAATAACATGAAATATAGGATTTAAAGCTCAAATGCAAGTAAGAACATAGCCATCACTGAGTTAAAAGAAACTCCAATGAGAAATGTACAGTACAGTCCTATGGAAACCACAGTTTTGATAAACCATCTGATGTTCGACAACCAAATTCTCAACCGAATTCCAACACCAACAGTTTTTAGGAAAACCGACTCCTTTTTCAAAAATCTCCTGAAATGAGAAGTAGTATCAAATGAAACAGTTGGCTCAATTAAAAAAACTTAATGTGCCGGATGGTATTTTGTTTAAACAAGTCACTCAACATAATTTGCCTTAGAATAGAAAACAAGCGGAAATACACACGAATGTTCTTAAACACCAGAATGTATAAGTACCACTACCACAACACAAAACAGCGCACCACAGTTCCTCATGCTTCTAGGAATACTAATCTCACGTGCTGAATCTCAGGAGTAAATCACACTACTAGTTTACAGACCACAACTTAAGTTCTATCAAGAGTTAAAGAATAAGGTCCATGCCACACAATAGTAAGTGAAGATTTAAAAAGAAAGAAGTAGAAGACCATCCATCTAGGATTTCTAGTAATATCCTAAGAAAACAAAGTCTGTAACTGTTGTGAATGCATATCCAATACTTCCAAAACTTTGATTGTGAATGTTGTTTGTTGCTGAATGGGGAATAATGTGTGTTTAATTCTAATCATGATGCTTGTGTTTCTAGATACTTGAATTGACTGTGAACGCTATAAAAGAAACTACGAAGCCTAATGTAGTGCCTATTAGTGCTAGTAAACCCAAGAGAAAAACGAACAAATCTGTTACAACACCCCATAAGAAAACAGTTTGCAATCAGATACCCTATTCAGAATTCTAAGAGTTACTAAAAGGAGTTGTATGAGTATACAAATCAGGAATGGAAATGTGGATACTAAGACATTCTCCATCTGGGGGTGGTGCTTATACCATGGACACAAAAGCCTCTTAGGACCAAAAAGATCTGATGCCCTACGTTCAGGATAATGATGTATCAAACAAGTATAAGTCCTACTATAGACATATGTTCATCTAGGATAACTAAATCCATAAAGATATCAAATGTCCATATGATCCCATTTTTCCAATGTACCAATCGATCCTCTAAATCCTCCTTGGCAGATTTGTACAACTCAATCTATTCATTGTTGACTCTGGAGTGCACACAAAGCACATGACGGGCAATCTCACTTTTGTGTAATTTATTTTTTTTGGAGAAATTTCTGGGTATCTTTCGTTTTAGGAAATGATCAATTTGCTCCAATTCTTGTTATGAAAACAAAGAAACAAGGAAATGTCACGATCCAAACGGGTATTATTACGTCGAAGGCCTCAATCCCAATCATCTCGGATTGGTTAATTCTGTGAGGCGGATTTGGAGGTTGCCTTGGTCAGTAAAACTACATGTTTTTTGTTGAGAGATCATCAGGGAAACGGATTTACAACGGTAACATGGGATCCGATCATGCTACACAATATCTCTTCATGAAAACAACTTCATCAACTCCCAATCTGTTTCATGGCTAAAGCTTCACCAACTCAAGCATGGTTATGCATCGAAGAACTATCTCATCTTAACTTCGATTACATCACCTTACTCTTAAAGAAAGATATTGTGACAGGCTTACCTAAGTTGAAATACGTCAAGGATCAACTTTGTTCGTCTTGTGAAATGAGTAAAGCAAAAAGAAGCTCATTTAAGTCAAAAGTTGTTTCCAAGTTCCAAGGAAGGCTGAATTTGCTTCACATTAACTTCAGTGGTCCAATAGCGGGTTGCAAGCATAAAATGGGAAGAAATATATTCTGTGATTGTTGTGAATACCAAGATACCAAAACTTGGACTCTTTTTCTATGAACCAAGGATGAAACTTCCAAGTTCTCAAAGACTTTCTTACGATGATTCAATTCAATCTTCGAGCTCAAGTTATTAGTGTCCGTACTGACAGAGGCACAAAGTTCTTGAACAAGACACTCCATGCTTATTTCAAAGAAGAAGGCATTGAACATCAGACTTCCACTCCTCGAACACCTTAAACAAAACGGCGTTGTCGAAAGACGTAACCTGCACTCTGTTGAGTGGCTGCTACTAACGATGCGTTCAGCTTTTAAGCTTCCATTATCATTTTGGGCTGAAGCAGTTGCAACCGCATGCTATACTCAGAACAGATCAATCATCATATCGACTCATGGAAAGATGACGTATCTTATTGGTCCACTGAAGGAGGAGGTTTATGTTGCTCAGCCAGAAGGGTTCGTTGATCCAGATCATCCAGAAAAAGTCTACCTTCTGAGGAAAGCTTTGTATGGATTAAAGCAAGCTCCAAGAGCCTGGATGATGAACTTTTTCCAACTCCTGATCCAAAGCTTTAACTAAAGGTATAATGACCTAACGTTATTCAAGATAAAATACGGGGAGGATATTCAAACTTGTGCAGATTACATTGACACATAATTTTTGGTCTACAAAAACCCTAAATATTCAAAAAGATTTGAAAAGGTATAATGCAACAGTAGATTTGAAATAGTCCTTAATGTGGAAATGAAGTTCTTTTTAGGACTACAAGAACCACCAGTCCCCAAAAGGTATTTTTATCCAATCAGCCAAGTAATCATTAAGAAATTTTGAAAAGCATAATATGGATAAAAGGTTGGGATGTGTCGAGACGAAAGTCGCTACATGGGATGATCTCGCCTTTAAACTCATTATTCTAAGGTGGAACGTAAAGCATAATACGTTGCAAGAGGTTGATCCATGGTTGAAATTCAAGATAGCACACTCACTTAAGATATAGTAAATATCGGGAGTAAAAGGTTCACAAGTTGCAAATATGAGTAGTGTTAGCATCTTTACTGATAGTCGGGAACGATGAATTTATCCTTTTTGGGGCATTCTCGGATTCGAAATGCATCTTGTTCTATGATCCCTAACAGTTATGGAAATAACGAAAGTCAAAATAAAATAATTAAAAAAAAGTTTTAGAAAATGGGAAATAGGGGTGTCTTATAACTTGTGATTTCTTAATTTTTCCACAAAAATCTTTGCTACTTTTCAAAGGTTTAGTTTGGGGAAGTTTCGAGGTATTTGGTTATAAGGCATTTAATATTGCGTGAGGACACGCAATCATTTAGTTTGGAGAATTTTGATATGTGTGAAAACACATATCCAGTTTATATCAAAATAAACCCAATAAAGCCCAAAACAGACTAAAAATGGCAAAGATATGCTTGTTTTTGTGTTTTGTGCATGCAGGTATGGATATAGCAAAAATCACATGAAAACGATCAAAAACGGGCAAACACGAACACGAGAACGGAAGAGTGTACAAGAGCCGGAAGCTAAAGTCAAAAAGTCAACCTTGGTCAACTCTCAGTCAACCAAAGTCAAAGTCAACTCACTAAAGACAAAAACCCAAAGTTTCATTTCAGTCCCTCAATAAAACCAAAATTACACAAATGGTCCCTAAAGCTAAATGGGCTTTTACCTTTCCATTTCCTTACCCGGACCCAAAATAACAAAGTCCAAGCCCATTTATCCATACCCGGCCCAAAAACCTAAACTATAACCCACTACATAAATCCAGGGACCAATCTTGCCTAGTTTGAAAGTTATTATATACCTACACTTTCATTACAAAGAAATATAAAAAGAGAGGGACTGAATTGGCCATTAACCCAAAGTTTCACCCCCTTTACCCCTCAGTTAAACCAAGGGCGGGAAAAACAGTTAAAATACTGTTCACCCGTCTCCTCCAAAGTTACCCAAGGTCAAATCAAAGGGGTTTTGAAAATTGAAGGTCAAAGTAGACAATTCATGGGTCTAAGAGCAAAATGGCAGGGATTAAGATGTCAAACCATGAGTCCTAATTGGCTCACTTAAGCAAGAATGCCACATGGAAGAAGGGAAAGCACAAGGGAATGATTGATTTTACTCTTGAGGCACTCACACAACAAGCACAAAAGTCACATCAAAGGATTGCCAGCTTGGCAATCCGTGTGAGTTATGACTTGATCCAAGGGCCTTGATTCATTCTCCAATGATTAAAGAATTGTACGGTGTTGATTGAAAGGAGCGTGGGTAGCAAGCAACAGACTAGAAGCTTCTTCAGATGGCTATAAATAGCTTACACATTTCACACACACACTATCTAGTCTAGCTTTTTTAATTTTAGCTTAATTTACCTTTTTAGCTTATGCAAATTTACTTTCAGTTGTAATTTTCTTTTTGAGTAGTATGTAACTTTCAGTTTTAAATCCTTGTAATCCTTTTGAAGTTTAATAAAATCCTTGTTCTAGATTTAATCAAACTGTTTTTAAGTCATAAGCTCCTATAAGCTCTTTATTCTTATGTTACTTTGGATAAGCTCTCATTAGCTCTCACTAGTCTCTAAGCTAGTGATAGAGCTTAATTCAGACTTAATCTTACTTAGATCATAAAATCAGTTTAAGTACCTTGTAATTTGAACCTATAAGCTATTGGAAGGGGATCCAATAATGGAAGGGATCCCAAGGACTTTACTGGCTTATCCTTGGATAAGCCAGAGCTGTTGATGAGCTCTAAGAGCCTATAAGCTTCTGTTAAGCTGAAGCAATTTGTAAGTTCTCCTTTAAATTCCTTTGTCATTTAAATTTTAGCTTAATGTTAGCTTATTTGCTTATTAGTTTAATTTGTGTGCTTAACTTGCTTATTTGAGTCTTATATCATCTTTTTGTGCTTATTAGTTATTATTCTTAATCTGTTGTTAGCTTAATAGTTATAGATCATAGAATTCTCATTTCTGTCTTAAAAATCATAAAAACCAAAAAATGTAGTTAGCAATAGTTATAAATCTTTGATTCTAGCATATTTAGTTGTTGATCCATGTTTATTAAGCTTGTAATAAGCTATTGAATGTCTGGTAATAAGTACTTGTTAAGTGGATTTGCAATTCAAGCTTAAGTTCAATCTGTCATATGCTTAAAGGAGTGTTTGGTTTAGAATGGTTTGACTTCAAATAGTCAAAGTGAGCTTTAAATTTTGCTTGAGTCAGTTTTCAATTCACTAATAATCAATAGAAAAAGAGTTTTTAGAGGTTAGATTTCAAAAATCAACAAGTTAAGGCTTATTGAGATTGTGTCAGCACCAGGGGACTTTTTCCCTCTTACTTTGCTTGTGAAAATTTGATCCAAGCCTTTCAAGGCTTGGATTTGGATTGCTAAGTGTTTTAGCACTCTAATTGAGTGCATCCATTGCAGGTTTACCACTAAGGTAACCTGCATTCTTTGTTTTGCCTCACTTTGGTAGTTGCATCAGTAGTTAGACAGCAGTTAGTACTGCTGTCTTTAAGCTTCAATTTAGCTTAGTGTTAGTGGCTTTTAAATTCTCAAATTTAAGTAGCTTTTAGTCATCATTTAGGTTAGTATAGATTTAGGCTTAATTTGTCATTTCTAGCTTAATATCTTAGGTACATTTGCTTTTAAAAGTTCATAAAAATCTAAAAAAGACCAAAAACAGTAGTAACCTAGACTTAGCTTCTAAATTTAAATTTCTAGCTTATAGTAGCTGTTTTTATGGTTTGGATTCTTAGCATATAAGTAGATAGTTAAGTTTTTAAAAGCTCAAGGTTTAGTATAGCTTAATGAGCTTTTTAGCTTAACTTGATTTTGCACTTTTAGAGTTTACTTCTGAGTTTGCATTTTAGATCTTCAAATCTAGTTAGCTTAAAGTGTTAATGCTTAGATTAGCTTATTAAAATTAGATAGTAGACATCATTAGCTTTCCAGGATAGCTTTTAGAATTGCATTTGAGCTTATAATGAATTGTGTGCAAGCCTTTTAGTGAATCAAAGCCTTTTAGAGCTCAAAAGCTCATTTCCTGTAAACAGCTTATTAAAAAGCTTTTTGAGTGCTTATTTTTGAGTTGTAGCTTATAGTCATTTTATTAAAGTTGCTTAAAAAGTTGTCCTCTACAACTTTTCTTCTTTAAGTTTTTTATAAAAACCAAAAAAAGGGAAGAGGAAGTCGGGGGTGAGCAAGACTCGAACCCCCGACCTCAACACCTCAACCTTTCATACACACACACACTCTACCACTGCGCCCTTGGGTGTTTTCCATTAAACTCTCACACAATTAATCTTTTATACTTGTTTTGGCTTAATAAGCCGTTTAAGCTTATTTCGCGGCTTATTTTATAAGCTGTGACTTCGAGCTTATTTTTCCTAGGAATTAAATAGTTTAAGCTATTTTTAGTAATTTTTCTAGAATTTTTATATTTCGTTTAGTATTTTTAATCATTTAAAACTTTAAAAAATCATAAAAAATAGAAAAATAATCACAAAAATATAAATCTTTTTTTAGAAAATTTTCTTTTATCCTAAAGTTCATAGGAAAATTAGTTTTGCTTTCATAGGGTTTAAATTACAAGATTTCGTTTTCTAAAGAACGGGATTCGTTCTCGTTCTCGTTTTTCGTGTTTTAACGCTCATTTTAACTCCGTTTTTGTTCTAGTTTTCTTTAAACTTACTTTTTAGTCAATTTAAGTCCATTTAAAAAGAAAAACTCCATTTAGGTTTAATTTTATAAATTTAGGGTTTGTAGCTTCCGTTTAAGGTTCTCGTTTTGCGTTTTTAGTTAAAATTTAAATTCCAGTTGTTTGTTTTCATTCTTAATTGTTATCATTTGCTTATTTAGAAGTAGAAAACCAAATCAAACTTTGTATCCCATTCAAATCATTGTCCAAGCATCAAACGTGGTCTCAATTTCACAAGTTGTTGGGGAAACGACCCGGGAAATCATACTTCCCGATTAAGATATGTATTATATTATATTATATATATTTTGAAGAGTGTCCTTTTCACCTTTGTCCTCAAGGGTAAATTGGTAAATTCCCATAGTATTATATATTATATATACTTTACGCGTATCAGCTAGTCACAAAGCTAAGAACATAGTCTCAATGACTAGATGCTTAGAACTTCTCCATATGGATCTCTTCGGTCCATCCGCCGTACAGAGTTACGGAGGAAACCACTACACCTTAGTCATAGTAGATGACTACTCTAGGTATACTTGAACAAGATTTCATAAGAATAAAATCGAGACTTTTGAATAATTTGAAACCTTTAGTAGGAAAATACAAAATCAATTAGGATGTTCAATAGTGTCAATTAGGACGAACCACGGTACATAATTTGATAATGATGTGCAATTTGGAGAGTTTTGTAATGCCAACGGTATTACACATAACTTCTCGGCTTCACACACTCAACAATAAAATAGCACGGTAGAAAGGAAAAATAGGACACTCCAAGATATGAGTAGAACCATGTGGAATGAACAATCGTTACCACAAAAGTTTTGGTGTAACACCGTAGATGCCTCAACATACATCCTAAACCGAATCCTAATTAGAGTCATCTTTGGTAAAACACCTTATGAACTCTTGAGAGGTAGGAAACCCACTCTTGATTACTTTAGGGTGTTTGGAAGCAAGTGCTTCATTTTAAACACCAAAGACTACCTTACTAAGTTTGACCCAAAGTCATACGAAGGTGTCTTTTTTGGTTACTCCCAAAATAGTAAAGCCTACATCATCCTTAATAAACACACCATGAAAATCGAAGAATCACTCAACGTGACATTCAATGAAACTCATCCACCCTCTAAGATATCATCCTTGGTGGATGATGACTTAGATAAAGAAGAAGCAATTAAGGTTACCGAAAAGAAAAACTTAGAGAATGACATTGAGGATGAAACTTTAGAAACTGACAAAATAGTCAATATTAAGGAATCTAGGAACCATCCATTAGAAAATGTCATAGGAAACCTTAACCAAAGAACTCTTAAGTCACAAGGCCAAAACCAAAGTAACTTCTTTTGTTTTATATTAACTATAGAACCTAAGAATGTGAATAAAGCCCTAACGGATAAAAGTTGGATAATCGATATGCAAGAAGAATTAAATCAATTTGTTGCAAATGATGTTTGGGAGTTAGTACCACAACATAAGAATATGACAATCATAGTGTAGAAACAATGATTTATCTAAACACACAACAAATATGAAAGAAATCTAGAGAGTGAATGGAGTAGAGGGTTGCTTCTAGTAAGAGAAAGTAAAGAGAGAAAACTTGTATATTGAAAATGAGAGAATGAAACAACCAACACCATGTCCAAGCTATGGAGAGGGTACTTATATCCTTAGAGTGGCCGATTAGGGCTTAGGCATCCATGGGCTTTGGCCCGACTAGCTTACTACGGTTCCAAATATTATACTACGAGCTATCAAATGATATATTGGAAGTGACCAATACTTTTTGTATTTCTAACAATCTCCCCCAAAGGGAGGTCACTCCAATTTACAAAAACTTAATCCTAACATACAATGCTTGTCTTCAGTCTTGTGCTCGTAGTCTTGATTTACTTATGATATGTTGTAGTGATCTTTGACTTTAGGCTTGAGCTTGTTCCTTTTAAGCTAACAATGCATGTAAACTTGAACTTCTTTGAGATCATCAACCAGCAGAATCTCTTATCATTCGCTTGTGATCTTTTGCCATTTTGTGTACTTGTGACTTTTAGAGAAGACCGACATGCTCCTACTCTTCTTGATTTTTAAAGCTTGTGGTAGCCATCTTTCTAGAAATTCTATAACTTTAAACACTTGTCCACTTCATGAAAGACGTACGGTATCAAGTAGGCAAAAGTCTTGAAACATGTAATTGAGGCTTTCATAATGTCTTTACGTATGACGTATCGAGTATGAGCAGTGGCTATGGAATCTTGATGTCTTGTACCACAACTGGCGGCTACCATCGGGATTACCTGCATAAATGGGTTAGTGATTGATTCTTCTTTGAATATATATATATATATATATACATATATATAGATATATATATATATATATATATATATATATATATATATATATATATATATATATAATATATATTGTAAAAGCAAATAGGCACACTAAACTCCTTTTAGAAAGAGTAAATAAGCTATATTACTAATCAAAATATATTACAGAAAAAGTATTGATGAAAAATTACCCTTAAAGGAAAGGATCAAGTTCAATTCGTTTTCCCGAAGTTCGTTACCCAAGAAAACGTGAATATTGGAAATCTTGATTTCAGTTCGTGATCGGGTGCTTGAATAAGAAAATTTAGATTTTGGATCTCCAAATCAAATACCGCAAAGAGAAAGCACATAAAGGACCTAATCTAGAATAAAAGGAAATTTAAAACTCTACCGACATTTAAAGCATTTTAAATCTAACTAATAACTAAAAGAAACTAAAAAACTGACAAAATAAAACTCTTAAAACTTAAAATGCTAATTTCTTAAACTAAAATAATATTAAACTAATTTTAATACAAAAATATTTATTATAAATTTTAAAACTATTAAAACTATTTTTAAAACAAATAAGGCTAAAAATTAAACTAAACATCCTAAACATAATCCTAAAAAATTGGAGAAAATTTATAAAAATTCTAGATCTAATTTATTTTGAGGTTTACAAAAGAAAAACGACACAAAAATCTTTCCCTAATAAGCGGTTAAAAATCATATTAAAAATCATTAAGCTAAATTAAGCTAAAAACTAAAAACGTATAAAGAATGAATGGTGCAATGTATTGATGAAAAAGTCCCAAGGGCGCAGTGTTAAGGTGTGTGTTTGTTGAGAGGGAGGTCACAGGTTCGAGTCCCGTAATTGTCCATTTTTTGCAAAACATTTTTTTTGAGTTTTCTTTTGGAAAAAGCTAAAGATTAAGCTAAAATAAGAAACTTTAATGAAGGGACTTATTGCCAGAACTTATTAATAAGCAAAAAAAAGTACAAATAAAAGTGACAGTTTTACAAAACTAGTTAGTTAAGACTGCTAGCTTTAGTTAAGACTGTTAGGCTTTTAATAAGCACTAAATAGACCAATAATCTAAATTGAAGTCCAAAAAGCTGAAACAGATCCTAACCTAGACTTATTAAGCACCAAGGACTAATAAGCAAATAAAATAAGCTAAAAAACAACTAAATGTATTAAAACAGTTGACACAAAAAGGGGTTTAAAGGACTTTTACCTAGATTTTAAGCTAAGATTTTGAACCAATAAGCACTAAGAATAAACTAAAAAGTAAAAACAGATAAAGGACTAGACTCAAATTACTCTAATAAGCTGGATTTAAGATAATAATCTAAGGAAATAATCTAGAACAGACAAGATGAAAATGAAAGCTTGACATACTTGTTTTTGGACTTTTTGAAGATTAAATGACTCTTTTGCAGCTTAAAATTAAGACTCAAAAATAATTTTGACAAAGTGAAAACTTGAAACAGATTGAGTTTAGACTAAAATATGCAAAAAAATCAGAATAAATCAAAGATAAGCTAAAGTGCGACTACAAATGATCTGCATTATTGGACCTCTAAGAACAACTAACAACTAACTTTACTATGACTGAATTTGTGCTAAAATACTCTAAAGGGCTATTCCAAAAAACTGAAAACTCAAAATAGATTCAAATTGATACTAATGAAACTTAAAAAAACCACACCTCAAGTAAACAATAAGCAGTTTAAAGCTTAATTTGACTAGCAGATTTGAGTTTTGCTAAAACAAACTTCAAAACTAAATAAAACTTATTCTAAACTTATGAAAACTAATATTTAGACTTAATTTGAGCTTATGAAATCCATTATGATAACGAAAAACTAACTTTACTTAATTTTACTATGATAAGGTTGCTTAACCCAAACACCCCTGTAAAACTAGAAAATCCACTTTTAAACTAAAACAGACCTAAATAAGCCTCAAATGATGAAAACAGATGAAGTCCTATGAGAATTAAGTGAAAATAATCAATTTCATTATAGAAATAAGCACTAAACATTAAGCTAAGCTTTTAAGCAGTTTTGACTCAAAATGGACAGTTTACTCTAAAAACTCTAATCAAACTAATACTAAGCTACAAACTAGGAGTACTAAGCTATCATTAAGCATAATAAGCACATTTAAGCAACAATAAGCAAAGATTAAGCAGATTTATAAGCTGAAACAGAAATTAAGCTAAAATAGAAAAAGTGAACATACCATGTCCTTTGCTCAAAACAAGGACTTATAAATGCTCTTAAGAGCTTATCTACAAGCTTCGACTTATTTTCGTAAGCTGGTAAAGAACCATAAGCCCATCCATTTCTGGATTATCATCCACATTTAAGCTTAAACTAACTTTTGAGGTAAATTTAGTAGATCAGCTTATTCAGTTAAGCTATTAGCAAGCTTAACTGAATAAGTTTTAGCTTATAAAGTAATTGAGAGCTTATTGAGCTTATTTAGTCACATCTTAACACAACTTAAATGAATTTGCTTAAAAATAAAAACAGAATTCAAAACACAATTTAAATGAAACTAAAATTTTATTAATTATAAAGAGGTTACAAGCTTTGAAAAGAAAATTACATTAATGAAAAGACAATAAGTTGAAATTTAAGCTAAACAAAAAGTACTAAAAACTAGATTAAAAACTACACCCCCTACACTGTGTGACTGAGCCTCTATTTATAGTTGAGGAGAGAAGGTTCTAGGCCATGAGGAGCGTCTCCAAGCTTCTAATGCGAGCCCTTGATTAATAACAACCTTCAATCCATACTTTTTGCACCCTTGGATCATCCTCCACGTCTCATTAGCCAATAGGACACCTTGGGATTGCCAACGTGTCAGATAATGATGTCATTCATGTGCCACATAAGCCTTCTAGGAGAGGTCGTGCATGGGAGGGAAGGATTTTTACCCGTACTTTCTTGTTGTAGTGATAATAAATGGGAGGGAGAATGAATAGTAAGTTAGACCATGTTTTTATCATTTAACTTGAATCCAGGCTTAATTCATTTGGGCTTGATATTATTTCTTGGGCTTTGACAGTTTTGGACATTGGATTTCTATTTTGGACTAAGGCTTATTTTAGTATAAGTATGAATGGGCTGACCCGTCCCATAAAACGGGTACGGGTTGGCCCATTAAAGATGAATACGACCTCGGCTTTGTTTTCTCACGCTCTTCCAATTTCGTGCTTGATTTTGTCCTTATTGGCTTCATTTTTGTCCTTTTATGAATATCCGTTACCTGCACAATACAACTAACAAAACAAACATATACAATGTATTTTCTATTTGTTTTTGGTCATTTAAGCTCGTTTTTATAAAGAAAAATGATATGTGATTAAACACATATCAACAACCAAATATGCAATATTTCATGTGTTAACATATATATTTTATATATTTTCGAGGGATATTTTATGTATATTTGGAGCGTTATCACGGAGAGTTCGGGTAATTCGTTCATGAATTAGAAAATACTTACGCACTACATCACAAGGGTGATGGGCAATAGGATTAGGAGGATCAACTAAGGAGTACTGCATGATATCACGTTTGTTACCTATCTGGATATGGCGTATCGAGTATTTTTCAGCAACTATAAATAAAAGACTCAAAAACGAGTTTTCAGTGTGCAATATCATATTCTTTATACCATACTCATCAGAGACGAATTTTAGAAGATAAGATCACCATAAAGGTAAGCATTAATCAGAATCCATATAAGACATCGTGTAATCTGTTTACTCTCTAAATCGTGCGATTCTCACTTGGTTTGATTACGCTTTGTATAATTTACAATGGTTTATGGGCTTATTACTCTCGGGTATCTAGCCAACTTAATGAACAGTTCTATGTTTGGTTTGTTTTAAAAATGGATTTCGTAATTTAAATCGTTGATTGTTTAATTATGTTTTATCACCTCCATACTTGTTTATGTGTTTTGAATATGCGACCTATCATAACTGGTCTAGTGGTTACGGACCAAATAATAATAGATATCCGGGATAGCTCGCTAAGCTCTCCAATATCGTGTTGTACATATTCATATGTCTGGACCAATAAGATCACAAATAAACATCTTCTTTGTCTTTTGATTATGAGCTTAGTTGGACCGGTAGGTGACCCATTTATGTTTCAGCAATCATGCTCTTAATTAACTGATAAAGATTGGAATAGTGGACTACCAGTATATAAAACACCTTCAAACAATAAGTGGGTAAAGTCCCCCTCCCCCCGCGGGCTAGGTTTTTAAAACAGGATCACCACTTCTGCTTTTATATCCCTAAGATAGATTATAATTAAACTAAAGGATGCTTTATGCGGATGCGTTTAATTGTGACAAAAATGAGAAAACAAAACAAAAAACAACCTAGGATTGAATCGTGTCTAGGTCTTAGGAAGATGTCCCCCTGCCTAAGAAGCTTAAGTAAGGAATGATAAACCAATAACCCGCCACGTTTGAGATAAGTTAAATCATTATGCAACTAAAACAAACAACCAGCATTGAACCGGAATTTTAATATATGGCTAATAAATATTTAATACGGTTTTCAGGATTTTTCTCTAATCATTTGGCTTGTCCCCCCCCCCCAACCGCATTTCTATCTTCTAATCTTAATCTTTTGTGTTTAATTGTGTATTCAATTGATAATTTGTTTCCAATCCAACACCAAACCTGTTCCAGGAGAACTGCAGGGGCCGTGAAACGGCGGAGGGGGAGCCGGGGGGGCGGGGGCGGCGCGGGGGCGGCGTGTGTTTTCGAATAGTGGGGCATCCGAGCCGACTGGTGTGGGGAGAGGGCGTGGTATTAATGCAGTGGATTAATGCAATAATTTAAGGGGTGTATTAATAGGGGGGGGAATTAGATTCTTTATAGGCGTTTTCTTTAAAAAAACAAAGTTATAATAAAAAAATAATCAATATTGAAAGATTTAAAAGTATTAAAAAAAAAATTATAAAACAAAAACAAAAAAGAAATAAAAAAATATAAAAAATTCATGGTGTAAACCCGTAAATACACACCCTAATTAAAAATCAACAGATTAAGCATAATCCTGATTAAAACTCTCCCCACTCTATACGCTGTCCTGTCGACCCAAAGCCAGTAAACTCCACGCGTGCAAGAGGATTAGCCGTAGCGGCCGGCAGGTAAACAGCCCTAGGCGTCACCGCGAACTCCATCTCTGCGGAGCGTCACCGCCTGTGGGGGTAAGGTAAGTATCGCGACGGACTACGAGTAACTAGAGCACTGTATACAATGTAGGATTTTGAGAGTTGCGGCGCGGAATGCCTAATATGAGGTTAAAACACCTAGCGACTCAACTAGCAATCTAACGTGGTTCGTCTCTTACAGGAAACTGAGACGGAGTCGTTCACAGCACGGTGTGGTTTCGTGGATGCGAGCGGAGGCGGAGTCGCGGTTTGCGCAATTCTGGATAGTGCAGTGCAGGCAGCTATATCGTATATTAAACACAAAAGATTGAAGAGTAGAAGATAGAGAAACGGTGACAAAGCCAAAGGGATAGTAATACCGTTGGTGCCATTTGTATATAAGGGATTGGAGGGGGGTGTGGGGTGTGAGGGGCAAGGAGTGTCGGTATGCAGCAATTGGGGATATCAGGCTGAAGACTGTTCGGTGGTTTGTTTGTTTTAGTGCAATGATTTACTTATCTCGAAGCGGCATATCATTCTTAAGACTTAGGCGGGACATCATCCTAAGACCTAGACACAATTAATCCTGTCATAATTAATGCATCCGCATAAAGCATCCTTTAGTTTAATTATAATCTATCTTAGAGAATTAAAGCAGTGGTGATCCTGTTAAAACCCTAGCCCAACGGGACTTTACCCACTTATTGTTTGACGGTGTTTTATATACTGGTAGTCCACTATTCAAATCTTTATCAGTTAATTAAGAGCATGATTGCTGAAACATAAATGGGTCACCTACCGGTCCAACTAAGCTCATAATCAAAAGACAAAGACAGAACGTTATTTGTGATCTTATTGGTCCAGACATATGAAACACGATATGGAGAGCTATCCCGATATCTATATTATTTGGTCCGTAACACTAGACCCAGTTGAATGATAGGTCGCATATTCAAACACATAAACAAGTATGAGGTGATAAACATAATTAAACAATCAACGATAAATTAAGAAATCAATTTTAAAACAAACCAAACATTGAACTTTCATTAAGATGGCTAATACCCGAGGGTATTAGCCCATAACCATTGTAATTATACAAGCGTAATCAAACAATTGAAATCGCACGATTAAGAGAGTAAAAATTACACGATGTCTTCTATGGATTCGTGATTAATGCTTGACCTTTATGGCTGATCTTATCTTCTAAAATTCGTCTCTGATGAGTATGGTATAAAGAATATGATATTGCACACTGAAAACTCGTTTTTGAGTCTTCTATTTATAGTTGCTGAAAAATACGCGATACGCCATATCCAGATAGGTCGATATGGCGTATTATGTTGGATTCCTTGGAGTGCGCGCTACGTTTGTAATAAATCTTTGATATCATTCCTAATTTACTTGATTTACTGTATCTTCGAATAGTTATCTTCATGGATACGGTGTATGTAGATAGCATGGATACGCTGTATTGGGAATTGGTCAAACGCGTTTTCTTGTGAAGTCTTGGCGCTGATACGCCATATCTCTTTAGTTGGATACGGCGTATTGGTGAATTTTCAGAAATCTTCAAATGTCTTTGTTTTAGCTCCAATTTATACGCCTTTTAGCTTATCTTCACAAAACACTCCTGAATTACTGCATTTATCAACTTTAAAGCAATTAAGTACCAAATAATGCAATAATTATATAAAAGTAGGCAAAATAGATGGGATAAATGATATAATAAAGTGATGTTATTTGATGTCATCACTAATCTGGACCTATTTATTGGACCGGGTTCAATTTACTAGTCTATGAAAAAGTGTATATAAATTCTAAATCCAGATCATGTCCAATCCAAAACAGCCCAAGTAATAACTAAGCCCAATTCCAAATCCTGATCCAAGTCAAACATTAAAAAACGCGCCCTAAGTTACTATTTACATTTCTTCTTCATTTTAACAATTGCAACAAGAACATGGTAAATTCATCTCATCCACACGCCCTCCTTTTTTAGAAGACCAACATGGCACCTCTGACATCATACCCAGGCCACGCTGGCGATCCTAAGGTATCATATTGGTTGAAAATACGTAGATGCAATCTAAGGGCTCAAATGGATGGATTTGGAGTTTGTTAGCAATCAAGGGACGAGATTAGAGCTTTTAGGACGCTTCTCATGGCCTAGAACCTTCCTCACCAGCTATTAATAGTGGCAAGATTTCACACATGAGATATCTAGTTTTTAGTAGTTTTTGTTTACCTTATATTTTAGCTTATTGTCTTTTCATTAATGTAATTTCCTTTTCAAAGCTTGTAACCTCTTTATAATTAATAAAATTTCAGTTTTATTTAAATTGTGTTTTGAATTCTATTTTTACTTTTAAGCAAATTCGTTTAAGTTGTGTTAAGATCTGACTAAATAAGCTTAATAAGCTCTCAATTACTTTTTAAGCTAAAACTTATTCAGTTAAGCTTGCTAATAGCTTAATTGAATAAGCTGATCTACTAAATTTACCTCAAAAGTCAGTTTAAGCTAAAATGTGGATGATAAGCCAGAAATGGATGGGCTTATGGTTCTTTACCAGCTTATGAAAATAAGCTGGAGCTTGTAGATAAGCTCTTAAGAGCATTTATAAGTCCTTGTTTTGAGCAAAGGACACTTTTTCCATTTTAGCTTAATTTCTGTTTCAGCTTATTAATCTGCTTAATATTTGCTTATTGTTGCTTAAATGTGCTTATTATGCTTAATAATAGCTTAGTACTCCTAGTTTGTAGCTTAGAATTAGTTTGATTAGAGTTTTTAGAGTAAACTGTCCATTTTGAGTCAAAACTGATTAAAAGCTTAGCTTAATACTTAGTGCTTATTTCTATAATGTAATTGATTATTTCCACTTAATTCTCATAGGTCTTCATCTGTTTTCATCATTTGAGGCTTATTTAGGTCTGTTTTAGTTTAAAAGTGGATTTTCTAGTTTTAAAGGGGTGTTTGGGTTAAGCAACCTTATCATAGTAAAATTAAGTAAAGTTTGTTTTTCGTTATCATAATGGATTTCATAAGCTCAAATTAGGTCTAAATATTAGTTTTCATAAGTTTAGAATAAGTTTTATTTAGTTTTGAAGTTTGTTTTAGCAAAACTCAAATCTGCTAGTCAAATTAAGCTTTAAACTGCTTATTGTTTACTTGAGGTGTGGTTTTTTTAAGTTTCATTAGTATCAATTTGAATCTATTTTGAGTTTTCAGTTTTTTGGAATAGCCCTTCAGAGTATTTTAGCACAAATTCAGTCATAGTAAAGTTAGTTGTTAGTTGTTCTTAGAGGTCCAATAATGCAGATCATTTGTAGTCGCACTTTAGCTTATCTTTGATTTATTCTGATTTTTTTGCATATTTTAGTCTAAACTCAATCTGTTTCAAGTTTTCACTTTGTCAAAATTATTTTTGAGTCTTAATTTTAAGCTGC